>LDEE01000020.1:84883-144671 GCA_001021365.1 Stachybotrys chartarum | reverse complement strand
ACCCGAGGTTTACGGACGTCAACAACAAGCTATGGCAGAGTCGGGGCTTTCTCTCGCGACAGACTCTGGAACGGGATTTGAGTTGTCGACACGGGGAGAAGGATGCATGTATGAATGTTGCAATGCCGACTTCTCGCTACAGTATCTGCCGAGACATTTTCCCCGCCCCATCACCAAAACCCACTTTACGTACACCAGAAAACCACGGTTGACAGTTGGTGATCGCGATGATGGCCCGTGGGACTCGCTTCCGCTACTACATAAACAAGGGCTCGCTGTTCATACCTTCCCATGGCCCGTCCTCCCCCCCCTCACGGGGCAGCGCCCGTCATCACCCGCCCCTTGGACCCGGCGGCAGATTCGTTTGCCATATAGCCTGTTGGTCATGCACGGGTCTGCTTCCCCGGAGGGTGCGGCTTCTGCCTCCCCTCGGCTAACCTCAGTGCGTGTTGGTGAGTGGAATGACGGATGCGCAAGGACTGTGTGTGACACAGATGGTTTCTTTTTCTTTTTTTTTTTGCCTTTGCTGATCGCTGCGGTTGAAGGCTTGGTGTGTCTGTAGAGTCCACCCTATCCGCTGAAAGCACGTAGTAAGCCGGAAGGTGTACAACTGTTCTTGCTTGGCAGTGGTCGTTCGGAGTGTTTCATGTTATTTGTGTTATTTGCACCCATCACATCGCAAAGCCAGTCAATCTCTTCGGGACACGGTATGTTAGAGACAGAAAATACACTCTTTTAGGTTGTAGGGAGTTACACACAGCCCTTTGTATCATTGTATTCTCACTGGACCTTTGGCCACAAAACCGCGTGCTATCAGAGCGGCAACGCCAAGCCCAGCCTGTCAAACAAGTAAAGACGAAAGAAGCACAAATATCATGGTCCTCGACGCCGCTCAAGCAGATCCTCAGCCCAGTCTAGCTCACTCGTCTCGTTTCTCGCCCTCAAAGTAGAACTTGCCCAGCCGTTCTACTCCAGCTTCCGGGCTCCCTAGTGCGGCCGTCCCTGCACTCGTCTCGCCGCTGTCGAGGCGCTGCACTATGCGCTCTGCGGCTTCTCTTCCGGGGCCTTGACCAGACGGCACAGGACCCCGGAGAGTCGTGTCGACAAAACCATCTTGGCTTCCTGGGTGTCCTGGGTGGTGGCCGTCGGCCACCCCATCCATCGTGCGAGCGTCTCGCCGCTCTTGGATGGCTGCGGCTGTCGTGGTCACCAGTGTTTCTCCCCCCATGGCAATGTCGCGGTCTCGTCGCATGTCGCTCAGTCCCGAGTTGGTTCGTTCGGGACCAGGCGGGGCAGCATACGCCTGTTGCGCCGCCGCCATTCCTGGGATTGGTCGGCGATGATAAATGGGCCCGGAGACGGTACTACTGGCGCCTTCGCCGAAGCCAACGAGAGATGCCGAGCCGTCGTCACTCATGCGGTCGTCATATCCCCCAACAGAGCGCGCACCCATCGCATCCAAGTCCTCGTCCATAGCATCGACGTCGGGGCCCAGGCTGGCCACAGACTCGGCTTCGCGATAGTTGGTATCCGTGCTCAGCAAGTCCTCGTCGCGCTCTCCTGGAGCGCGCGAGCCTTCTCCCTCTCCGACGTGGCTCTCGGTTGCGCTGGCCGTTCCAACCGTGCTCATCTTGGTTACCGCCACGGGCTGGCCATTACTGTCGAAGTAGGCGGGGGTAAGGTGCTGGCTGGCCGGATAGTTGGCCGGAAAGTTGACAGGAAACCCCGTGGTAGAAGTGGGTGTGGTTTGAGGTGAAATGGACGATCCGCGACCCTGCTGCTGCGGCGCCGCGCGCAGGGTTGATACACGTTCTAGGCCAGCGAGGCGGGAGATTCGGTCGGCGCGCTCAGCTTCGAGGCTGGTGGTGGACGGGTTGTGCTGATGGCCGCGACCGGGAAGTGCGCCTTGGCCTTGGGGAAAGTGCCCGCGGTGGCCGTCCTTGATGGCCGTGGTCGACAGGGCGGATAAGGAGGTGGTTGTGCTGGTTGGGGTGCCACTGTAACCCGGACAAGACAGCTGTTAGCTCATGTAGACTACGGCGTCAAGGTGGCACGGGGGCATGCCCCGATGAATGATAGGTTCTTGGAGGTCTAGGATGATACGTACGGCATCTCTGGGGTATCGGGATGGGAGCCGGGAGCAGGCAGGTTGATAAACGTCGGGTGGGACGTGGTGGATGATGACGCCTGCGCCATGGTGTCGGGAGGTTCAAGGGTAGTCTCGTAGCGTGGGTTCGTGTCTGTGTGTGTTGAAGTCACGGAGCGTTGCGCCAGCGTTGCTCTCGAGATAAGTCACGCGGTGCCAGCGCGGTTCGAAGCGGAAGGATCGTCTGTGTACCGCTGTTCAACAACAGTTGGATGGGAGCATGTGACGCAATATAGCGCAAAGGCAGCAACCAGATAGGGGGCGCGCAGTTTCGATACAGCTTCCGGACAGCCGAAGGGATATAAGAATCAAAGACGAGGAATAACCTTGTTACCAACCCAGGCCCGGCGCGAGTTGGAATCAATGCACATAGAGAGGTAAGCAAGATTGGATGAAGGTTTCCGGAGGTGGGTTTCACGGCACCAGCGGCGTCTGGGTTGGGGCGGGGGGGACTCTGCTTCGGCCGCCATGTCCCCCAAGGGTTCCAGGGTTCAAGCGCTGTAAGTGGACGGACGAGGCCTGTTGGGTGGTGCATGGCCTGGCCGTGGTGGCAGATCGCGGGGCTACTCTAATTGCGTGAGGGAGGGCATGACGTAGCCGGGCTGAAGCACAGTGCTGATCATGCATGTGTAGGGGCTACCCAGGCTTGATAACAACAAGAAGAGATGGACGGGTAACTTGGGATTGTTGATTTCCGAGGCACATTTGTTCTGTATGGTCTAGCTTATCTCGGTTCATGGGAATCTGGTTGCTGAGAATTGGGTATGGGTTGATTGGTGCCATTACCCATTACCGTGTGCGGCTATGTGAAGAGCAAGGACAGGCAACCGGTATCATGGGTGTCAGATGCCTAACCTAGAGCCAAGTCCAACAAGATCCTGGCTAGTACGAACCATTAACAAGCTTCAATACTAAAATTTCAATACTCTTTCGCAATGAACATGTTGTGGCATAAGGAGTGGGGTGAGTTGTCAAACAGACGTGCCATCTATCAAGCTCCATCTTACTGTTCGACTCATTAAGAAGCAGCATCGTAGCAAATGTCACGCTTGTGGAACGCACGAGGCAGGGACTTCTTCACCACGCGAGTTATGAAAGTCGTTATATGCACTGCGCCAACGCTACAGCACTCTGCGCAACTCGGCACAATAGGTCGTTATTCAACGTTTCTGCTGCATAATGCTCGCCGGACCCTTCGTCTCACTATCACATGATGAGATCTACACGACATGCAGGCTGGAAGCCGACCGCCAATCATACCATCAGCATAGCCGTGGGTTTTCCAGGCTGATCCCTGTCACGCATTGGGCGGGATTCAGCAGCCTTACCGAGCACAGTTGGCATTTGACCCTATTCCTCGCAAGACCCAAGGCATCGGTCGATGGTGCGGGGCGAGAAATCTCAGGAAAGAGCGAAACGTATGCCTTATCAGGTGCGGCCTGCTGATAGGCTTCCCAGTCAAGGCCTCTTCTGATGACTTTCGGCTCCTACACCACCTCACGATGCGATGCGCAGGGGCCCATTTCAGCCGCCGATGGCGTGCACCAATGTCAAGNCCCCCCCCGCGCCCAATCCGTCAAGAAGGGGGCTGGGCGCTGGCCGGCTGGCGCCCCATTGCGCGACACCAAACAGGCCCTGTCAGCAGGCCCAACCCCGGGATAGTCGATTTTGATATTAACTAGCCTGCGGCTCAAAAGACAAATAATCTTGCGCCGTATGTACCGTATTGGCGGCTGTCTGTCTTACCATGGCCCACCTGCTGCGCGACTCCCGTGTTTTTGCTTCATCGTCCATCTGCGAGTACCCCACGGCGGCAAGGGCAGTCATCTGAGCCGACGACATGTTCAGCTATGGCCTAGAAGTCGTCGCCGTGCCTGAGAGTCCGCAGTTCGTCAAGTGAGTCCCAGCAGCCTTGTCGTGCAAGCCGGAGAAACGTCGCTGATACTATCTTGCCAGCCTCGTATGCGTCCACGGCTATGGAGGCGAGCCTGACTCAACATGGCATGACGATGAAACGGGAAAGACCTGGGTCACTGACGATGCTTTTCTCAACCACATAGGAAGCCACGTCCGCGTCTTGACCTTTCGCTACAACAGCAGTGTTGCTGCCAACCTGTCTGCCGCTAGCATCGCTTTCCATGCTGCCGACCTGCTCAGCTCGGCAGAGGCGGCAATCGAGAAATGTCCAGTGTGTACTGAATCCTGTTGTTTACCAGGACCTTTGGCTCACCTTGTCACCAGGGTCGTCCACTTGTCTTCCTTGCCCATGGTTTCGGTGGTCTCATTGTGAAAAAGGTAAGAGGGGCACCCAAATGACAGCGAAACTTCTATCCGTTGCTCATCTGAAATATAGGCCATCATACTCAGCACGCCTCTCAATTTCCCACGCCTCTTCAAAGCCGTGGCAGGAGTCATATTTCTTGGCACTCCGCATACTGCCACGAGATCTGATGCTCTCCTCCACGCCATTCGTGAAAATGCTGCGGCTGTCCAGGGAGGCGACTTGACACATCTTGATGGAGAGTTTCGAGCTTATGCAGTGGCAGCCAGCCGGGTCAACGAGCAATTTCCGAAGTACTGTCCAGGTTTGTTGCTTTTGTCTTATTGGGAACAGCAAAGCACAAAAATCTACATACAAAATGCAGAACCGCGCGAAACCGTGGTTAGTCGCATGCCCTGCTCCTATCTCCATCACACACTAAACGTCACAATCGCAGATGGTCTCTCAAGACTGTTCGGACAAAATGCCTGCTAATGTGGACGTCATTGTCGACTGTGATCATGCTGACCTGGCACGGTTCTCTGACGCATATGACCCTCGGTTTCTTACCTTTGCCTCCAATTTCAACAGGATGCTTGCGGCCATCCGCGACAAGTCTGTACAGCTGCCTCTTGGTCCTCCTCCGCCCTCAGCCAAACCGCCAATCCCAGCGGCATCCTCGACCTCCACGGTCAAGAGCTCGTCAAAAGGTAAATCCAAGCGAAAACCGAAAAGCAAGCCGGATGACGGGTTCTTGGAAAAGGTTGAGAAGACAGTAACAAGGCACCACGAATGGCTTTCAAGGGAGCGGCTACATGAAGAGGAGCGAATTCAAGAACGTTTTCTGGCCTCCCTCGACGGCTGGTCGGAAAGAAACTTGGGTGCAAACGTGAGGCCAGATCCTGGAACGTGTCAATGGTTCAAGGACGATGAGGGTTTCACGTCCTGGCTGTCAAGCCCTGATTGTGCCAATCTGATATATCACGCTCCCGGGGGCCGTGGTAAAACATTTCTGGCTGCCGCCATAGCCACTCACCTCCGGAAGGTAAGGCCCGATGATCTAACACTGTCCTTTTTCTGCACCAGAGGAGATGCACAGCCAGCCGTCTGGGACTACTTTACGCAGGCCTTGCTGCGAGAGCGACGTGGTTGGTTCAGCCACATTAAATTAACCTACCGCGACCGCGACCGCGGTAGCCCTGCCCTAAAACGCTGGGAAGTTGTTGACTTGTGGACAAGTTTCCGGCGATCGTGCGCCCCCGTGACGATATATCTGATCGTTGACGGCTTGGATCAGGCAGGGTACATCTACCTGCAACAATTCATCGACTGCGCAGAGCAGATACAGGCCGCCAACATGGCGCCGCAGGGGCCTGTTATACATGAGCCTGGCGTCCGACGCTTACCTCCAACTAATCTCAAGGTGCTTTTCACCTGTTACATGGCCAGAGACGTGAACATGTCTTTGAACCAGGAACTCATCCGGCCAATACCGACTCAGGCCATCGAGGATGACATTCATAAGTTTGTCGACGCGAATTTGAACAAGATCAGCAAGAGATATCAGCAGGCGCAACTTGCAGAATTTGGCACCATCATTAAGCGGGAATCACAGTGCTTCTGGATATATGCGGATTGTGCCATTGCCGAACTGGATAAAGCCCCTTATTTGAAGCCTTCCTTTGTTGATGGCAATCCAGTCGAGCTTGATCGATGGTATGATGTGATTTTGCGTGGCGCCACCGAATCGGTAGAAGACCCAACGTATATTTGTGCCTTGATCGACCTGCTATCGTCGCATTCCTTGGGTCCAATGCTTGAGATCTCCGAATTAGAAGACGCTTTGGAGTGGCCCTCGAGCCAGGAAGGACACGGAACTGTTGAGCAGCTGCTGTTGGGGGGATTGGGCGATTTCATCTGTCTCGCCGATGGTGGAGGGCTGTCCTTCTCACATACGTCGGCTGGATTGTACTTGAGTCAGCGGCTCACCGCGCATCAACGGGCAACTAACATGGCCTGCCTGTGCCTTGAGTATCTTCTGCGAGACCATTTTCGCGAGTCGACACTGTCCGATTATGATTTGGATTTGAGCCCGTCTCCGAATCACGACAGGCCATGGAAAAAACATAGTTTCTATGGCTACGCCTCATCATGCTGGGTTCGCTACGTGGCACTCTTGGACCACATCGATACGCGTCTTGAGCTCCTGCTGAAAGAGTTTCTTTGCGGGAACTGCCCTCAGTACAATACTTGGGTAGAAGCATCGACACGCTTTCGCCACCACAGCGTCCCAAGCCTAAGCCCAACCGACTCTCCGCTGCTGCCTTTGTTGTATGCAGGAGCCAGCGGGTTCTTTTATCAATACTTCCCGGCCCCTGGCCATTCTTCTACGCAGAAAGACTGGTTGCTTTGGACGAGGATCAACACCACAAACGCCATTGGGGATGTTTTAGGAACAAGGCACGAGGATCCTTCTTTCCCCGTACCAGATTGGGCTAGTCTTAGGCACTGCGGAGATACTGCCCTTGTGATTGCTGCATCAACAGGGAAATTGAGCATGGTCAAATACTTGTTGGAGTGGCGGGTCGATGCCAACCATCGCGGCGAGGATGGCATGACAGCTTTAAAGTCGTGTATCGTCTCTGCACCCCCAGGAAAACCACCGGGAAGGGAACAGCTCTGGATCGCAGCGGAACTCCTGGCTCACGGAGCCGACCCCAATGTTTGTGATGAGTATGGAGTCACGCCCTTTCTTGCAATATGTCATGCCGGCAACCTACCCATGGCAGAAACATTCCTCTCCGCCGGTGCCAAGATGGCGGTGGCCGATTTAGGAGGGCACGACGCGCTGTTCTGTGCTTGTGTGAGCGGTAACCCGGAGCTCATAGCAGAGCTTGTCTACCGAGGCGCCGATGTCGATATTGCTCGACCACTGGGGGGCTCCTTGCTGATTGACGCTGTCAACGACGACGACCTGGCCATGTTCCGAGCTCTGCTACCCGCGTCTAGTGATATCAATCGAGTGCAGGAGGGTTTCGGGGCGCTTCATCTGGCTGCGACGACGCCAGACCGTCATGAATTCCTACTGGATCTACTGGAAAGACCTGACTTGGACCTCGATGCGAGGACAACCCAGACAGCGCTTGAGGTGGCCATTGCCAATGACAATCATCAAGCCGCAGACCTTCTATTGCAAGCTGGCGCTACGGCCTGCCGACTTCCAGGATCGACGGCGTCTCCGCTCATCCAAGCTATCCAGCGGTCCAACGTGGTGATTACCGAACTGCTTTTGGCTCATCATGTCCCAGTCAACGAATTCTGTCCGGCGCACGCGTACAATACTGCGTTGGCAGCTGCTGTCGGCTTGAAACAAGAACACATTGTGAGCCTTCTCCTGCAACATGGTGGCGATCCTACGGTTGAGGACGGCCATGACGTGCCGGGACCACTCCTCTTAGCTCTTGCCGCAACACCTGTAGACAAATCCATTCTTGCAATGCTTTTGGATGCTCGTGTTCCAGCGGATGTGAACTTCATACCGCCTCTCGAATGTCATGCTCTCATCAAAGCCTGTGAGCAGGATGACGAGGACATTGTGAGAGTTCTGCTGGAGCACGGTGCGGATACGAGACTGTGGACACGACCCGGTCAACTTGAAAGCCCTGTGATCATTGCCGCCGAAGCTGGGCGATTGAAGATCTTGGAGGTGCTCTTAGATCATGATCCAGGACTGCTTGATGCCTATTTCGAAATAGGTCCCGTCTACCAGTCGCCTTTGCAAGCCGCTTGCGCAAGCAGGAGGACACAAGCCGCTCGTCTGCTCTTGAGTAGAGGTGCCAAGGTGGACAAGCTTAGTTTCCACTGGGAAGAGTCTGCGCTGTTCTGTGCGATGAACTGCGATGATTTGGATATCGTCCAGATGATTCTTGCTGCGGCGCCTGATATGGTCGATGTGCCCACGTTGACAGGAAGCACGCCCCTGAGTCGGGCATGTCAGTCTGGCAACGTGGCCATGGTCAAGCTTTTGCTAGATGCTGGCGCGAGCTTCCATCCGTCTGCCGTGCCTGCTCGAAACTGCGTCTTTGAAAGCCTCTTTTCGGGAAAGCATCGCAAGGCTCCCGATATCCTGGAGCTTTTGATACAGCGGGGCCTGGACTTGAACAGTTTCGTGACCATCAACAAACTATCCATACTCGGGGCGGCTGTGGAACGGGGAACGGTTGATCATGTCAAATGGTTATTAGCCAAGGGTGCAGACCCCCTTCGGTGCCATCAATCCTCCGATTCGTCGGGCACATGGATCAATGCGCTCGCCTGGTCTATCCGTGTTGGAGATCTTGAGAAGGCAGAGCTGCTGTGGGAACCGACTTGGGGCTTGAGATGCCATCTTACAGATACAGATCCTTACGGCGAAAACCTGTTACATGCTGCCCTTAGTCCACCGGTAGTCTCGGATAGAGCGGTGGCATGGATCGTTGCTAAGTGCGACGAGGTTGAAGCCGGAACAGGTCGTGACGTTCTCTCGGAACTGATGTCACAAAAGAGCGTCTTCGCAATCACCCCCGTGGACCACGCCATGGATCACCTTTACGTGGCAGACGAGGCGGTCACAGCTGCTGATCAAGTTATTTTGTCGCAACTTGAGCAGATACTTCGCTGCGAAAGAACATGGTCCCGCCATCGGCATTTGCTCTATGATATAGCCGTCTCACTCTCCCGACGAAAGACGCACTACGAGGATGTTGAAGTTCTTCTGTCAGCCGCCATCAGCAAACCGACGGTCCGCCATGATCCCTTAACGCAGCCAATAGTAGTCGCCCGAACGCACAATTGCGGGTTATGCGGAGGCCTAGTTTCAGAGGTGTGTTATTTGTGCACCATGTGTCATGAGGCGCGTTGCTGGGACTGTGGCTACGCGTACGGAGGACCCGGGTTCCATACGCACTTCTGGCTCGAGGTGCCCCTGGTTGTGGGTTATGACCTAAACTCTGCCCATTTCCAGGAGATGCTCGAGAGGGTTCATGATGATCTTTCAGCCTCCAGCAGAGGAAACGGTGTGGCCAAAGAGGCAACCGAACCCAATAGCGCACCCCCATCGTTGAGGCCGGCAGAAATGGTAGCGGATGAAATACAGAGCGGCCTTCAGCTGGCCACCCTACATGCCTTCAACCTTCTCGCTGTACGCAAGTCGGCCCTCACGCCATATCTTCCGCTCTCCTCTTTCGCCGAAAAGCTCATCTCGCCGTTTGCCGACGTGATTGCAGCCAGGAGGAAGCATTTGGAGCGGCGCAATTTATGGTTCGAGAGCTCGGTGCGGCGATGTGGCGAAGAGGCCGTGTACTTTTCTCGAGGCTTGAGGAAGGCGTACGTGGATGAGGATTTGGTGAGGAAGGATATGATTGTGATAGGAATACGGGATTTACTCCAGCCGGAAGACGAAGAGGATGGAGATGTTAGGTCGAGAAAACCTCGGCGAGAAAGTTCCCTGTCGAGGGGGTCTCGGGGCAGTTTGGCTAATGACTGACGACCTTATGCAGTGTTATGATACGCGAATATTGAAGCAAATGTACCGTCGATGGTGAATTTCTTCTTGAGCCGTCGGCTTTTGGTTTTGGTTTGAATTTCATTTCCGAACTGTGAGACTCATCAATTGCTTTGTGTACATCTCTAACGCTGTATCATGTCATATCTCATAATCTCGTGCACCCTCTTATCCTCTATAACCGACTCTAAATGGTATATCTATAGTGCGGGCTGTCATCGCCCAGCTCCTTCAACTCCTCCTCGCTCATGCCTCTGTGCTTCTCCGACATGTCCCCAGCATCACGGCGGCGGTTAATGCGGTCGTACGCGAACCACATGAAGCCGTAGATGAGCGTGCCCAGAGCCACCATGGACAATGTGACGGCGTGTCCACGAACGTAGCGCGGGGCGTCGCTTCGAGGACTAAAGGGGCGGGTTAGTTTGAGAAGGGAGGGGTGTGAGTGTGGGATTATGGAGGGGACGTACTAGATGAAGGCGGACATGACGCCCGAGGCGTTGCCGATGGTGAGCTGGAGGCCGGTCGAGGTGGTGCGTTTGCCGTACCGGGGGGAGTTTGACGGGAGCTGGAAGGGCGTCAGAAGAGGACTCGGAGCACAAGAGAAGGGGGACGGGAACATACCCACGCCAGCGGCAGCCCAACCACAACATACAGCCCGCAGGCAACGAGGAAACAGCCAAAGTAATGCACGCCGCTGGGCGTGTCGGACAACAGCACGGCATAGCCAACGACACTGACGGTGCCGAAGACTACGCAAAACAGGCCCCTCCGCTGCAGGCGGTCCGACAGCATGGCGGTGGCCATGTAGGCGGCGGCGCCGAGGAAGTAGCAGGGGACGGTGAGCAGCTGGACCTGCGCGGTGGACCAGGTGCCGAGGTCGTTGATGATGGTGGGCAGGAAGGTGGAGAAGCCGTAGAGCATGGTGTCGACGCCGAACTGGGCGGCGCAGAACATCCAGACCTTCCAGTCGGCGAAGGCGCGGCGCATGTCGCGGCGGCTGAAGTCGTGGCTGGAGGCGGTGGCGCCGTAGTCGCGGCCGCGGCGGCGGTCCATGAGGTCACGCTCCGGGGCGGACAGGAAGTAGGCGGAGCGGGCGTCGTTGGGCAGGGCGAAGTAGGTGACGACGCCGAGGAGGCAGCTGGGGATGCCCTCGAGGATCATGATCCAGCGCCAGCCGCTCATGCCGCGGGCGCCGTCGAGGTGGCCGATGCCGTAGGCCAGCAGGCCGCCGAGGGCGCCGGCGACGGCGGCGCTGACGAAGAGGTAGCCGACGCGCAGGGCCAGCTCGTGCTTGGTGTAGAAGAAGGTGAGGTAGACGTTGAGCCCCGGGAACAGGCCGGCCTCGAGGACGCCCAGCACGAGGCGGCAGGCCAGCAGGCCGGCGTAGGAGTCGACGAGGCCCGTCAGCGTGGCCACGAGCCCCCACGACACGGCGATGAAGGCCAGCCAGCGCCGCGGCGTGAAGAGCTTGAGCACCAGGTTGGACGGCACCTCGAACAGCAGGTACGTGACGAAGAGGATGGACACGGCCACCTGGAACTGCGACGACGACAGCCCGAGGTCCTCCTCGAGCCCGTACAGCCGCGCGTTGCCGATGTTGACGCTGCGCTTGGGTCGTTAGAGCTCCGCCGCCGGCATGGTCTTGGAAAGGGGGGTTGACTGTACCGGTCGAGGAAGCTGAAGAGGTAGAGGCACATGATGAGCGGGATGAGGTGCACGTCCAGCTTCCGCACGAGCTTCCTCTCGTCCACGCCCTGCGGCATCTCATCCGCGCCCATCGGGCTCGACGTCCCCGGCGCCTCGTCGCGCTCTTTACTTGCGCGATGCATGGATTCCCCTTGCCCCGGCTGCCCGGTGATGGCGGATCTCGTGGGAAATAGCGAGCTTTGTTATTCCCAGAAAAGGGCGGTACCAGAAGAATACCGGATGGGCGAGGGCGCGCAAGCCACTATCGCGCTTCGCATGAAAGGTGACTCTGACGACTGCCGTATACACGCCGTGCTCCCGTGTCGATGATGGCGTCGTTGTGTAAAAGTGGCCAAGGGACTCAAAAACACACTCCGCGAGTCCCCGAACCCACCAAGCTCTTGTACCAACCCCAGAAGAATTCCCCTTTTCTATTATCTTTCCCCCCTCTTTTCCTTTCTTTGCCCCCCCGATGCTCCCCTTTCGTTCAGTTTCCCGCCGTACGACAACCAAACCCCCCGGTTCAAGGTTCCACAAGCGGTTGCACGGCAGAGGATATTGCCAAATGGGAGACAGGGAGGGGACGAAAACCAAGATAAGACAAAATAAGATGGATATAGATGTGAGAGAGAACAAGATCGAGCCACTCTTGGAATCGCCGGGCTAGGCTGGGGCCGTTATCAATGGTACGCTCGGGACCGCGGGATTTAAAAGTCTTTTTTTTTTTTTTTCCCTCTCTGTCGCCTTTACCAAGTGGAGCAGCGCTTTTCTACTGAACTAGGAAGGCGAACCGAAGCAGGCAAGAAGAGGGAAGCAGAAGGGCCGACAACTCGTTGCAAATATTCCAGCCATATCTGCCTCTGAGTCAGCCTTTGCTCCCCCATTCCCAAGGGAGGGCTTGTCTCGATCGTCAGCCATCCCTTGTATACCCGAGGCTCACCACGAGTCGTGGTAGGGCAGGCTCCAAGAGCAGACCGAGAAGGGGGCTCTCGTTGTGCTACAGACAATTCGGTCACGCTGCAACGATAACATAGTGTACGCTGCATGAATTGACAGGTCAACATTGTCCTGTATCGTGAAAAGCAGGCTTTCTGCCATTCTCCTTCACCAGCAACCGAAGCACATGGCACAGGGCTTCGCCGATCCCTCATTTGAATATTCTTTTCTTTTTCTTCTTCTTCTTCTTCTTCACATGTCTATTCCTCCCCGCCTTCATGACCCTTTGTACACCCAGTTTGTTCCCCTTTGAAGATGAAAATGAGCAAAGTCCCTTTGCTTGAACCCCTTGTCCTGCCAAACCCAAACCCTGGCTCAGCTACAACCAAGCAAGAAAAAACCACCCTTCGTGAGACGAAGCACAAGAGCTTGCGATGGGGGAATTAAATAAAAAGAAAAGAAGCAAAGTAAACAGTAGCAAGATGACAAAAAAAAGGTGAGACAAAAAGATTCTGCGGGCCGTATATACAGAAAATGCAATGCAAGCTGTGTGTGTATTACTTGGCGAGGAACAGACAGAAACCTGCAGAGTCTGTTCCCATGGGCAGTATCCCGTTTGCCCGAAACCACGCCTGTGGACGTGTAAACGAGGAAGTGAGCCGTTCTTCACCGGTCCTATCGGTAGTTCTGGCCGGCCATCTCGTATACGGGTCCCGTGTGCTGGTGCGTCACCGCGCGGCTGTCGATCTCGGTGGCGTTGGGGTCCGCCCACCGCGCCGCTCCGCCGTCGTGGCCCAGTTCCGCCGAGTGAGGCGGCGATGGGTGCGGCGGCAGCTGATCCCCGATCAGCGTGCTGCTTCGGTTCGTAGGCTGCGAGTACGCGGTACCGGGGCTGGTCGAGTTGGTCCCGCCGGCGCCCGCGTAGGCGGCGCCGTACGGGACAGGCTTGGCGTATCCGGCGCGTCCGTCGCCCATGGCGGTGCCGCGGTATCCTTCCTGGCTAAAAGGGGGCTTGTTGCCCGCGGTGCGGTTTGGTGCCAGGAAAGCGGCCGCCGTGTTGTGCTCCGCCATGCCGGGATTGACACCACCTGCGCCGGAGCTGGAATGGCCGCCGCTGGGGCCGACGGGGACCTCGGAAGCGCCGATCAAATCATCGTGGTCGGGTTTGGAGCCGCGGCGGCGACGCAGGAACCACCAGCCTACAAGACCAAGAAGGAGCAGACCTCCAACACCGACACCGACACCAATGCCAACCTGCTCGCCCGTAGACAGGCCCGAATCGTCGTTGCCTCCTCCGCCGCTGCCGGCGCCGCTCGTCTCCTGCGAAGACTGGGTGCTGGTCTCGAGCTGGCCGGTGCTGACAGAGGTCGAGGTGACAGTCAAGGTTTGGGTGATGGTGGTGGTGGTTCTAGCATTGACCTGCACAGTCGAGGTGATGACGCTGGTAGTGGTTTCCTCCTCTTCCACAGTGGTAAAGACGACGCGAGTGGCAGTTTGGACCACGGTGGTGCCGTCGTTGCCGCCATCGGTGACGGTTCGTACGACGGTGATGGTATCTCGCTTGCCGAAGGTGTTGTCCCGTAGCTGGAGGGCGTCCTCGGTGGTGGTGGGCACGGGAGCCCAAGCCGGATACGAGACGGTAGGGACAGCAGTCCTGGGAGCCAGGTCGATGGCCAGATCTCTCCTGCGTCGTTCCCAGACGGTGGTTGTTTCGCGGACGGTGCTGGTGGCGGTTTCGGCATCCTCGTTGGTAACGGTGGTAGTGCTGAACTCGGTAGACGTCACGGTCTGGGTGCGGGTCGAGGTTCGATCAACGGTCGTCTGACGGGTGACGGTGTCGGCCTCGCCCTGGACAGTGGTGGTTCGGGTGACGGTGGTGTCCTCGTCGTCGTCGTCATTGCCGGCCGAGGTCGACGTGTCAGATGGGGGCGGAGCGGCAGTGGTTGAGGGCTCGGCCTCGGTCTCGCTGGGTGCGGTGGCCGTGGTGGTGTTCTCGTCCTGCTGGCGCCCGACGATCTGGGCGTGGGCACCGCCGAGCAGCGTGCCCAGCACGAGGAACGAATGCAAGCGCATGCTGAAGGCCGAGCCTGCTGTTGCCTGCTGACGTCGACGAGGCAGGCAAAGCAGTGAAACCAACGATGCGAGCAAGAAGCGGGGGGAGGGAGGAAGGGGGTTTTGTCGGAAGACGACTTCACTCGCGGATCAGGTTCGGGGGAACCCGCGGATGGGAATTATATCGATATTGGAAGGGAATCCAAATGAGGGTAGAGAAAAAAGAAGAGGGAGTTTGAAAGAGTGTGAGGGCCGCACGGAGAGCACGGGAGCACGAAAGTGGGCGTCAAAGTTGGGGAGGGAAATGAGCCAGAATCAGTCGACGGGGACCTCAGCAGAGTGGGAAGGAGAGACGATGGCAGACGGCAGCCACTAACACGCGTCCCTGTTTTTGCTTGTCAGCCAGGGGGGGGGTCACAGTTTGTTTTAGCGGGGAAGGGCGCCCAAACCTGGAAAGCATACTTACGTATTTTACTCTCTCTCTCTTTGTCGCCCCCCCCGTCACAATGAGGAAGGAGATCTGCAAATGCGAGCGATGATGCTGGTCTCCCGTCACTGACGCCTGTGCATAGGAAAGAAAAGGAAACAGGAAGTGGCCAGGTCTTGGAGTGCACAGCCGGGCAATACTCCTCGGGTCAGTCACGGAAGGGTTTGGGTGGAATCGCGTAATTTGGATTCAATAGTTCCCAAGATTCACAGCCAGATCCAGTAACCTAGTAACATCGTATTCCGTCCGTGCCATGCAAAAGCGGTAAGCTGAACAGAGCATGACAACAAGCACGACGGGGGGAAGAACTGCTGGTAAGCCCCTCCCCCTTGGGACGCCCAGGTACCGAATCAAGAAGGGGTCCTCTGGGGGACGCTACCTGGTGGTTCCCACGCGGGCTCAACGCTAAGCACTTGTCACCGCAGGTGCTATGACGGAACGACGGTACTTTTCATTGCCTTGGTGGCAGCGGTAGGGCGCGCAGGCCTGTTAATTTACTGGCGTCAATGGCCCGCCCCGTTGGCCTCGTGACGCTACGCTCTGCGCCGTTCGCCTAGCCGCCTGCTCGCGCTTCGTCTTGCGCTCAAACCAAGCTGTGCACCGTCTGGTGTTTATGCTGCCATGCACAACCGAAACTGTGTACCGTCTGGTATTGTTGTTGTTGATGTTGCCGCGCTGCCTCCCCATTCACTGCCCTGCTCCGTCCTTCCCGCCCTACGGCAGCGACGAAACAATGCGTTACCAATCCCATCCGAGCAACCCGTGATTGACAGCAAAGCCGCCAGGAATAACTCGGCGCCTGCATGCACCTATCCCGTGGCGCCCCGATGCAAATCTCTCTCTCTCTCTCCTGCATCCCCTGCATCCCCTGCATCCGGAGAAGGTGNTGAGAATACGAGGGCCGCGGCAAAAAGAAGCAAACATGGGACCGCCGCCCGGGCAGCATCGTGGCGCAGGCACTCTCGCGACTGGGCCACGTAGGAACAAACATGCACCGTCCCGTCCCTCCTCCCGCTCGTGCTGTCAGGTGACGACGCTCGTTCCCGCCGCAGTGGCGAAGAGACCTCTATCCCCAGATGACCCTGGGTCAAACCCACCCATCCACGTTCACAAACACGCACATGGACGTACTTCATGGACCATGCTTAGCCCATACGCGCCGCAAAAACACTTTGCCTCCGCCTTGCATAAAACTCTCCGGCTGGCGTGCATGTTCGTCTGGAAGGTTTAACCTTAAAGCAAGCTGCCCACGCTGAGGCTTCCCAGGGGTGCATTGGTCTACCGCATGGGAGCATGAGTGCTTTGGCTTTGGTGTGTGGCGTCGATGGATGGCCCGTCGTCTGATGTTCCTTTTTTGGATGGGTTATGCGCGTCTCTCGACCCTGCATTGGTTTCCTCGCCGGAACGCAAGGTCCAGTCCCATGTCTCATGTCCTCATCCAACGTGATCATGCATGCGGGCCCCCTATACTAAGACCTCTCAGTTCAGCCGGCCAAGACAAAGTTCATCATTGGAATCGAGTGTTCGAATCTTGAGCATCGCAGCACCGAGCATGTCTTCCCCCGCGTCACGATGCCACGCAACGCCGTATCGAACCAGGTTTCATGCGGAACGAGGGCAGCACCAACAAGGCACAGTCGCCATGCGAACCTCTGCCCCTGTGTCCCTAACTTTCTCACCCGCGAACCGGCAACTAGGTCGGACAAACATGACACGCCCGAGCTCCGTGCCGCGGCGGCTCTTGGCCACGGCAATTCACACCTCTGCTCTGCGTGACCCGGATACTCAACCATTCCAATGCCTTAAGCCCCCTTCGATGAGTGTAGACGCTAGCAGAGCAATGAGTAAAGATAACGGCCCGATGGAAAGAGAAAATGCCCGGTCATATGCTCTACAGGGTCAGCAACGCCAGCTTCTTTCGAGACCGATGCACCAGACCAGGGCTGGCGTTACGTTGGCTGGAAGAGAAGCATTATCAACTGCTAGGTAGTCAAGGAAGTTGTACATCAGAGGACGATGTGATGCTCGGCATGTAGACTCTTCTCAATTGCTTTGTACTTCATCTGAAATGGTCAAAATAGTTTATTTTTTTATTTTTTTTTTAGTGAATATACAAGAAGCGAGAAAAGAGTGCACTTCAACAGCATTCAGTATCTCCTCTTAAAGTACCCGGTATAGGCCCCATGGAGCGTATACACGTTCAGATACACAAGTCCACATAGGACCTCGTTAAACGATATCCAACACCTATCCTTGTCCAACCTCCAAGCCTCGTGAGGCCTTCCAACAACCGTATTTGTCTCCCTGAGCTCAACCGCCCGTTCACTCGCCAACAGATCCAACAAGGGATTACTGCGACCGGCGCATATGTGCCGAATTTTACCAACCCCCGCTAACCGCGCATCATGGTATCCGTCGAGCATGCTTAGGCAGGATCTGGCCAGAAAGAGAAGAATATAATGATAATGTGTGTAGAATGAACATTGATGTTGCTCGGTAGCGACAGAATAAAAATGAATAACGCTGGTCTATTTAAGAATACGGCAGGAAAGCGACGAGAACTGGGCTTCAAGCTTAGAAGTTCTCCTTGCCCCAGACAAATGAGAATCTGTTTGCTATTAGCGGATGCTTCTTCTCCAAGATTCAGCAGTCATCAACTTACCCAGGCTCGGTATATTTATTACAGTATACGTGTAGCGTACTGCCCAGCCCCTTTGGGCCGCAGAAGAAGACACCAGCTTCTGCCGGAGTGTGGAGTTTCCTGATGCCCCTAAAGATCATGTCCCAGTTAGGACGACCGAAGTTGGTCGGACTTCGGAGTCCCGTAATGGTGTCCTTGTCGGCGTTGGCGTCGTTGATCATGATGTTGGTCGCGTCGTCGGCCTTGATCTTGGCCGTCAGGTAGGTGTGAATTTCGATACGACCCTCCACGTCCTGCGCTTCCACGGCCAGAAGCAGCGAACGGAACCACTCGAAAGAGCCAAAGTCTCTGCAGATCCAGAAGAAGTACACTTTGGACAACCTGGTCTTCTTCTGCGGATAGTTCATCCGGTACCAGATCGACTTCAGAATAGACGCGAAAGGCGTGACACCGATACCCGCTCCAACCAGAATGGAAATCTCGTACTTAAAGACGTCTTCCGATGCGGAACCAAAGGGTCCATCGATGTAGACCCTGGGAAGCACTCTTCGGAGGGCCGGGTCCACGCCATCTGCCGATCCGTCGACACCAACCACCTTGCTGGAGTCTCCTTTCTTTTCGAACTCGCAGCCAAGAGCCGTCGACACTCCCCTGGTGAAATCACCGACACACCTCATGTGGATGGAGATGTAGTCTTCCTCCGGAGCGCTGGTGAGGGTGAAGGGATGGTACTGCCAGAGAGACACGGCCGGGCAGCAGAAGAAGATGTACTGTCCCGCCCTGGTCGTGGTGTGCTCCTTCTTGATCTGGATTTCGCAGACGTTGCTGGGGTGCTGGATGACTTTCGAAATGTACGTCTTGTGGCGGCCACGGACCTCTCGAGCAATCCTTTCGGCCAGGTAGACGAAACCACCATACATCCAGTATTGCCAAAACACGCCAATCGCGGAAGGACCGATGCTCGTGCAAAAGGGCGCAATGTCGGGCTGGATCATGCAGAAGGCTCCATGCAGCGACCAGAAGAAGAAGAAAACGATGAACATGTGGTGCGTGTACCAAAAGCGCTCGTAGTTGGCGCGGCGAGGCTTCTCGATCGACGTAGCAACCATGCCCATCAGCGCAATCAGCATGACATAGCCCGTCCATCCGGGGCCCGACGCGAAGTTGGCCAGCAACCAGCCGTAGACGCCCAAGTTGTGTCTTGCCGCAACACGGCCAAAGTTGACCCAATGAGCGATTGTGTGAACCCAGGAGAAGAAGACGATCGACCACGCCGTCGTGATGTGAAAGGTGATGTTCTTATCGAATTGGATGATGCCGTTCAAGGGCGTTTGTCGAAGGAGCGAAATGAGCGTGCGGCTGACAGGAAACAGGATAATTGCCACGTCCAGATGCAGGACTAAGGCTGCGGATCGGGCAATGACAAAAGTGAAGCCAAAGACATCTCGCGAAGTCTGCAGGCTGTCCTTGACAGCGTAGTGCACAGTTGCAAAAGCAAACACCATCGCGTGAGTAATCATAAAGACGAAGACAAAGCTGCGAGATTGTTAGCTAGGCCAGTTCCGGTGCTGTTGCACGTTCGATTCACATACACTCTGCGGTAGCCTTCGTTGATCATCCAACGGTCAAACTTTTCCCTTGTAGACAGCTCCTGCTGTTTTTCCTGCGTCATCTCGCCTGACAGCAGCATCCGCGTCAGAGGTGTCCATCTTGACCGCTCGGATGGCTTCTCTCTGAATTGGTAATCCATCTTTTCGGGCGTTGCGCCGGTGTCCGTAGACGACTTTTGGGGGTTCTCCTAGGTCAAATCCCTTTTTGCGAGTTCGGTTCGATTCCTCTCAGGGTATGTTCGGTACACACTCTTCGTCTTTGCTGATGTTCTGCGGACCCGAGTATCTGACCTCAATCTCCTTCCCTTGCGACCTTTTCCGGTAGTGACGTTCTGTTATCCCTGAGCTCTTGTGAAATCGTTCGACCAGGAACTGTGTATTAGAAGTGGTAGCTGTTATTCAGAACCTGCTGAACGGGCAACATGTACTGGGTAACGACTGTAGTAGAAGTGAAGGAGCAATTAAGGTAGTGAGCAACTAAATTTGATCGACGCCGTTAGCAACCCGAGCTGCGCGCCTTGACGGACTGTGGAAGAAGACAGAGACGAGGGGAGGCGTGAGGCGAGGAAAGAAAGGTAGGGTAGTTGGGCAAAGTAGGTCGAAACGCCAAACAGGGGGCTGCAGGAGAAATAAGGCCACCTCGGGAGGATCATACCTCAAAGCGTAGCAAGATCAAATGCCATCGATCCTTGCTCCTCACCCTTGTGTTTCTCGCAGAAAGAAGGTACGGCAAGAAGGAAATGGCCAGGGGTGGACAAAGATGTGGGCGATGGCACGGTCAAGAGGGAGGGCTGCCAGAAGTGTGAGACGAGGAAAAAAAAACAGGACCCTCTTGTGGTCTGGACCAGGTCCGAACCAGCACCAATAGTAGGCCTGAACGCTGATAGAATCAGCCTCTTTAGGTAGGTTCCAGCTGCTGCTGCTGCATGGGTCGAGTCCACGGGAGCAGCTCTTTAGCGCCCGGAGCAGCCTCAGAGTCTTGAGAGTCATGAGGCTTGCGTAACCATGGCGAAGCGCACACTCCATCCATTCGCATCACGTCGTCGCCATCTTCCACCATCGAACCCGCCAAGCCGTTTGCTCCAACATCTGGCACGACTGTCGTTCAATGTGGCCCCCTGAGTCGCGTTGCGATGGCCTCAAACCAGTGGGTTATCGTTCGATTTTCCGACCCAGCCAGGAGGCCGCATACCCATCCGGCAGATGATTGGCGCCAACCCCTGAAACAAAATCCCCGAAGTGTCTCACAGGCTCGCTCTGAAACGCGCTGCGACAGTTGGGCCCCCAGGTTTTCTCTCGCGTTGCCTGTTGCGGCGCGCGCATGGAGGCATCAGCCCAGAACCACGTGTAAGCCCGTTCAACGTTAATCGTTGGGATCCGTTATCAGCGGCTCAGCGCAGCCCTGGGGAAGGTCGTCCACCAATGGTTTAGTGTCTTCGTTTCTCCCGACACCGCAGGCGCCTGCTACTATATGCTTGGGTCCACGGTATATGTGTTGAATGCGGGTACTTGCGCTCTTGGTCAGATGTGACAACTTGATTCGGGCGACATTAAGCCATTCTGGATCGTGGTGTTTATTCTCGTCGGCTCGTCGTATTCATGCAATTGTAGTGAGGGCAACCGCCGAGTGAGGCTGGTACAGTCGCAGAGGATTTCAAGCGGGAGATCCTACAGCCCTGCCTTCCACGTTTACGCTAGTACCCTAACCGTCGTGTCTCCTTCCCTCTTCGCTTTGACATCTCGCGCCATCGTGCACTTGCAATGTGACGAGGCTGTTAGGCTGTCAGGCAACAGCGAGGGAAAATGGGTTTCTTCCTCACAGTTGGAGCATTTGAAAGTGGAATTGTTTAAAGGCGTTGCGGAAAACATCAAAGCACACGGGAACCGGCCTGCGGGTGCGAACATCGGCAAAGATCGGCCGTCTGCGCCAGTGCTACAGTTGGCTTCTCGAAGCCGGCTTCTTCATGGTAGGGCTGCTGTATCACAAAGCCTCAGTAGGGCCATATCGTAATGTATTACAAATCGCAGAAGCACAGCCCAAAGTGCATGAATGCGAATGCTTATGCTTCTTGATTTGTCTCGGATTGTTCAGTTTCCCAAACAGCTAGCGCCGGCTGGGCGGCCGATTCAGCATTGGGGCGTTTTATCGTGGAGAGAAAAGATAACACGTCAGGGATTCACCAGTCACAGCAAGAAAGAAATGTGAAGTCAAAGACATGTGAATGCAAACCCGAAGCCTAACCGCGTGCGTGTCCTTGAAAGAAGCTACTATGTCTAGTGTGTCGTTCCCATCTCCGGGCCTTATTAGCCATGGCTCGATCGATCCTCTGCGGACAATTTCGACATCGTCGCCTCCAACCCAGAGCATGTTCCACATCAGTCACCAAAGACGACTCTTTGTATCAATCTCCGCGTCGTATCGCTCAGACAAAGGAACCGCAGCGATTGGCGCGTCGTCGTCGTCCCACTAGTTGTACAGTAACTTCATGCTAAACGGCATACTTTCGAGTCCATTCCCTAGCCGTGGCCTCGTACCTGGGCCGATCGGTTTTGTAGACATGGGCGATCTCCGGCACGAGAGGGTCATCCGGGTTGGGGTCCGTCAACATGGAGCAGATGGACAGTAAAACTACATCACGAGTCAATATATTTTGCTGCTCCAATCAGAGGCAGACGATCATTTACCTTTGCTGATGGTCAAGGCTGGGCTCCACTGGTCTCGCAGGATGTCGAGGCAGATGCTGCCGTTGGAGTTGATGTTGGGGTGGTAAATGCGGGTGGTGAAGTTCACCTTGGGAGGCTTGAAGGGGTAGTCGGTCGGGAAGTGGATGGCGAGGAAAAAGACACCCCCAGAGTATGGTGATTCACCCTAGGACACATGTTAGCTCTTGTACGTGGATGTGGCTGCTAACGAGCACGCAGGTCGATGATTATGTGAACATAATCTTGCGCGGCGACGCCGCTCGAAGTACGTACAGGACCCATGATTGTTGCTTGCCAGTGAAACTGTTGAAATCGTCAGCACGGTGATCTATTTACGAGCGACGCCAGCAGAGTGATCGAAATCGTCGCCGCGTGGACAGGATGTAGGATTCCCATCGCTCAACCGGGATTGCATACCAAATCTTCTCCGACAGGGCCGGCAGAGCAGGAAGAGGGCGGGTCTCTATCGGATGTATTAGCTCATGTCGTTTCTCCAAGCTGAAGGCCGCGTCTGCAAGAACGTCCTGCCCGCAGACATCGTCGTGATGGCCACGAGGCTCGTGCTTCCGCAATCATCACCTTCGATAGACCCCGCTCAAACGGTGCCCCACCTGACGTCTTGGGCCTCTTTTCTCGCGAGCGTTGGGGACCGGCAGAAGGGGGCACGCGAGAGGGGCAACGGAGACTTACCGGCCGAGATCAGTGAGCTCCTTGTTAATGCGCTTGAGAGCCATTGTGAATGTGTCTGTGGTGTGGTAAGGGTATCTAAGGAATCGGTCGCTGTGTCGCTGGACTGCTGGAGGCGAGGGGTGATTAGCGTTGGCAAGGGAAATAGGGAGATGCAAGAGCAGGGAAGCGCACTGGCAGCGTACGTCCGAAGAATATGGATTTATGCACGCGAGGTAGTCAGACAGAGACGACTCGGTGCCGATGACAGAGAAGAGATGTAAACGGAGTCGTTGTTCAGGTTCGGTTCGAAAGGGTCATCCGGGTGCTCAGGTAAGAAGGAAGGAAAGTCACGGGGGTTCCGCTGCGTTCGGGTAGGAAGAAGAGCGCAGGGAGGAGCCCGAAATCTAAGGTTTTTCCATTGTTAGGCAAAGCCTGACAAAGCCACCATTGGCCCCTCTGCCTGAGCCACCGCCACTAACCACTTACCCCGGTATCCGCTACGCTTGCACTAACAGACTGTGCGCCGCGTCGCTACGACGACCAGATAGCTACCGGCTACCATGTACAGACGAGTGCCACACAATCCCAGCGCTTGGGCAGCTTCAGCTGCCTGAGCACCAACGCACAAGCAGTCCGTCCACGTCGTTCCCTCGCCTTCGACGCCGCTGAGGCCCACACAACCTTTGACCCCTCCATGTGCCTCCATTGGCGCCTGGGCTGCTGCCCGTCATTTTGTGTGCAACCCTGAATGCATGATGCGTTGCCTTCTAGGGTCGCAGCGAAGAGAAAGCCTGGCTAAATTTATAATCATCCAGGCCAATGGTAACGACCCCCGCCCAGCCTCCAAGTAACACCAAGCGCCTACACGAATGCCTGGATGCCGGTGATAGCTCGGCCTAGAATCAAGCCTGTCACGCCATCAACAGTCAGTCATCTTTCATAATCACCCTGGGGGAAGAAGCAAGTCGGTGAGAAAACTTACTGTGAATGTCGCTCTGCCCTTCGTATGTTTGCGTGACAAACAGGTTGGCAACGTGCCTCCCAATGCCGTACTCGTCGCTCACCGCATTGCCGCCGAATATCTCTTGGAGCACACGAGCGTTCCTCAGTGCAAAGTCACAGTTCTGTCTCTTGACCATGCTGATCATTTCGGGTGTCGCCTTGCCTTCATCCTTCAGTCTCCCTACCTGAATGGACGCTAGGGTACCGTAGGCAGCGTCCGATGCTGCATCGGCGAGCTTCTTCTGCACCAGCTGGTATTTGGCCAGCGGGTTGCCCTTGAACTGTTTGCGTTCTAAGGCGTACGTACGCGCCCGAGCGATGCAATCCTCGAGAGCACCAATAACGCCCAGGGAGATGCCGTACCTCGCGCTATTGAGGCAGCTGAACGGGCCTCTGAGTCCCTCCACGTCAGGAAACATGTTGGCTTCGGGGACGGGGCAGTCGTCCATTTGAATCATGCCCGTAATCGAAGCTCTCAAGCCATTCTTGTTCTTGATTGCCGGCGTTTCTAGAGTGCCTGGCGGGCAGTCCTTCCTCTCGACCAAGAACCCTCGAATCTTGCCCGTCTCCTGTAACTTGGCCCAGACCATCAGCACATCGGCTATAGGACTGTTTGTGATCCAGGTCTTGGCGCCGCTCAGAGAGTAGTATCCCTTCTTGGTGGGGTGCGGCTTCGCAATGCTCTCCATGCTTCCAGGATCGCTGCCGTGATTCGGTTCCGTCAGTCCAAATGCGCCGAGAAGTCTCCCCTTGGCCATGGCAGGCAAGAACTTTTCCTTCTGTTCCTCCGTCCCGAACTCATGGATGCCGCCCATGACGAGGGATGACTGGACGGACATGCCCGATCTGTAGCCGCTGTCGACGCGCTCCACGGCTCGCGTGATCAAGCCGCCCGCGACCGTAGACACTCCTGCACAGCCGTATCCTTGTATGCTTGCACCTAGGAGGCCAAGCTCTCCCATCTCTTCGAGGATCTTTTGGTCGTAATGCTCGTCGCGGTATGCCTCTATACTGGGTCAGCATAAGACAAAAACCAAGCTGGCGCCGACATACGAAGTACTCTGGGTGCCATTCGTTCTTGACAATACCGCTCTGCAGTTTCTGCAATGGCAAGCTCCTCCTCTGTCAGGAGGTTCTGGCTTGCCAAAGGATCTTGCCACTGAAATGACGGGGAGCTTGCCGAAGCATAGCTTCTGGTAGCCTTTGGTCGCCAGATGCCCGTTCGCCGGCAGCACGTCCTGTAGATTGGGCGCAGCATGTTCATCCAATTTACTTGGAATTATTGCAATAGCAGATGGTTTGTTGCCGGCACGCCGGGGCAAGTGGGATAGGTTGCGAAGCCGGTCCCCGGTTGATGTCAACGCTTAGTTCGCCGACACAACCCGCTTCACAACCCCACGTACATTTATTTTCTCGACCCGAGCCTCGGCCCGCGACAACGTCGATCTTTCTCTTGAATCCACATGGCCAGACTACGGATCATGGCAAACCCGATGTTTGTGGCTGGAAATGCTTACTGCCTGCAATACTGAATCGCCTAATGGATATCAATTAACGCATACTGCTATTCATACTGACTTGCCGAGTACTTCTCCCTCGGGTGCCCGTCATTCATTTTCATCTTGCTGCGTCCTGTGCTCTTCCTTGTCCCTTGCCAAGCGACTCAGCCTGTCGAGTTCCGCCGTTGCAACCAACATACCAGCAGCCGCCAGCGGAGCGGTCGTTTCGTAGGATGTTGGGCTAGGAGTGAGAAGCGAAGAAGCGCCTGACGAGCGCTCATGATCTTGGGAATCACGAGCATGTCGTCGTCGCTCTTTTCCGTTCTTCCACAGCTGCATGGGATTCTGCGAGCCGGGCCAGGGCATGGAGACTCTTGTTGCTGGCCAAAGCCTCAATCGACGCAGCGACAGCTCTGCCCGGCGCTTCCTAAACCTGGGCGGCGTGAGAGGCTGCGACTGAGAGCCACGGCGGCAATGTATCGTGAGCTCTGCTGGAGAGTCATCCATGACATTCTAGGCGAAACGATGTTAAGATTGCCAGTGTCACAGAAGTAATGGATAGAGCCGCCGAACGTACAGCTGGGCGCGAGGAAGGCGTTTGAAGCTCGGGGCAAGACACGATTCCACTCGATGAACACTCGGCATCGGAATTGAGGCTCACGGGGTCAGTCTTCTCAGATGCATTGCCAGCTTTTGGTCTCGCTTGGCATCGAGCACGCAAGGTAGGGCTAGAATGTTCATCAGATTCTGCGCGATGCTGCCAGGTTCTGCAGGGCTGGAGTGTCTCTTCGGACACGGCAGGGCTTGAGCTTGCGAGTCTTTGGTTGTTTGATGCAAACGCATGTATATTCGTTGCGCAAGGGAACGTGCCTAAAAAGGAGTCGACAATCGCGGTTGTGCGAAGACAGTTGGGCTCCATCGAAGGGCGGGAGTTGTAATACTTGATTGGCGGTAAAGAATGATGATGCGGTTGTTTCCACGAACTCAGGGATAATAAAAGTCGATGACCATCCGTGTGAAGCAGTCTTTGTTGTTGTTCGTCGCGTCAACAGAGCTTCCCTCCCCTCACTCTCCATCGCACATGCCGAATCAGACGCAGGACATGAAGCCACAAACGCTATGATTTGAGGCAAGCATGACTGCTCGGTCTCTATCTTGAACTATTCCAGGCAAGTGTCGACCGGTGAAGCTTGAGCAGTGAAGTGAGCCAGGAATGAACATTCGGCATTGACCCTGTGATCCTGGAAACTACGGTTTCGCCAAACAATGATGCGATGCAGCGCTCCTCTTCACATTTCTGTATTCGATGTACCATATGACGCTCTTATTCAATCGATCAGCTTTCTCTACTATGAAAGGCAGGCTCAGCATCGTCAGGTCTCTCGCCTTCGACCTGCGCACAACACGATGCAGGGTGATGTTTCACATCGTCGGCTGTTCGGCAGCTCAACTTCTTGGCAGCTAGACGCCAGTGGCCGCTCCTCAAGATGAGGCAGTGATACGAGAACAGCCAAGGGAATGGATGTTGAAGCAAACTTTGTATGTGCATGTGTGTGCGAATATTCATTGTATACCGACCGATCATAGGAGTGAGTGAATGAATCCAATAGCAATGCATGGGATAGATTACCAAGAAACAACACAGTTGAACATGCATAAGGATCGGGCAACTTCCTGAAATCAGAACCATTAGAGCATCCCATTCGGGGTTCTAGTTGCTGGGCAGCCTGTAGCTTTGGAATTGATGATGAACTTGAATGCAAACAAACAGAAACTGCCAATGTAGATGCGTGGTTCAAGAACTGGGGATCCAAATCCACTGCTGGCTTTTTAGCTGGTGTAATTCGAATACGCAGAAAACCACACGTCGTGGGGTCCTGGAAAGATGTGGAAAACCCTGCATGGGCTGCCTCCTGTTGTGGCTCTGCTGGCTTCGCATATCAGACAGGGGTTTCGGGGCTTGGCAGCGATATTCTTGACAAGAAAAAGAAGGCCACCTCCGGCAACGACGATGCTCGGTAGGTGGAGATATCCGCCGTTCTTTCACAATTGCCCAGGGGGCGGTAAGGTCGTGAAGCGCCTTGGATGTCTGGGACACGATCGACCACTAGGTCATTGTCGCCGGTTGACGGCCGGCTTCTCTTTGGACGTTGCACAAGGTGGGCTGCTGTCTGGTTCATTGCCACAAGCCACTGTCATGTGACTATACAAACTCCATGCATGGAAGAAACGTATGCAGCACTTGCTCCTCCTCATTCGCAGCCAACGTCGCGTCGTCCTCTGTCGCGGTTTAAAGGTTGGGCCTTGGCCTGCGACTATGCTCTTCGTGCCTAGCCATGTGGTGCAACGACACGGCCAGCCGCTGCATCGCATTCCGGTGGATCCAGCTCGTCGTGTTCTGAACTGATCGTCAAAGGGTCGCGAAAGGGGGAGCACAGCAAAGGCAACCCAAATGACATCACGCAACTACGTGGCGGCTGATCATGAACCGGTCCCGAAAACAGGGACGGTTGTCGAGTTGAGAGGGTTCAACGGCTCGAATCAGGCCGGCCCATGCTTTCTTTTCGATAGCGCGCGGCAGGGTTCGTTCCCAGGACGGCTTTATTTCGAGACGCATTAGAGTGTTAATAAAACCCAATCCGCTGTGGCAGTGCGTCGGCTTCGGATGCAGATGGATTGGAGAGATGCTTTGATTAAATCTCACGGGAGCACAAGGCAAGGACGTGCTCCATCAACAATCACCGAACCAAGGGAAAGGCTGGGCACGCACCCGGTCGGCGCTGGGCCAAGCCTCAATCATTACCCGTCTCTCTGCGAGGAAAACCAATCGCTGTCAGGTGGAGGCCAGGGCTGCGCTCCCCGTGGGCCTCGTAGGCCTCGCAACGGAGTGGTGTCCCAGTCCGTGAACCCGCCCACGGGGCAAGGAGCGATAGTGCTGGTTCCACTGTCAGCGCCTGCTGTCCTCCACTGCCACGGGTGTGCCGTGTGCTTGCGCCCAGCCCTGGAACGTCTGCCAGAGTGGCCCGGCGACCCATGCCGGCTCCTCCCCTGGCGCTACGTCCGTCCCTAGCAGACCTCATTTCTTTTTCGGCTTGGCCCAAGTCCAGCAACGGCCTAGCATGAGTCCATCTGGTTGGACCTCGACACGCCCGCCATCCACTGGCCCATCCAAGCCACCACCATTCCACGCACCGTTGCGACCATCCTCCTCTGCCTCACCTGCTCCTCCATCAAACCCACGATCTGAATCGGCACGGCACCAACGCCTCTTCGCCTCTACCGCTGCAGCCTCGACCACCGCTGCCTCGCTCGCTGCTTGATCTCCCTCCCCTCGTCACCGCCGACCGTGCCTGCTGCTGCCCGCTGGTCCTACTGCTGCTTTCTGGGCTTGACCCGCCAAGCAGTCAGCAGCAGTCAGGCCCCTTAACGCCGCCACGACCTGGCAACCGAAGCCGGACCCACGGAAACACGCTCGTTCTTGCCGCTCCTTTCCTCCAGCATCCTCGAATTCCTCATTGTCCTCGGAGGCATGCTCTGATTGCTCGCCAACTGGGACTTCTGCGACTATCATCATTGTGACAACCGCCATATCGCTCAGTTTGTAGCATTTACGGAACCCCCCTGTGACCTACCTCGGCCCGGTCAACCCATTCGATATCTTCCATCGTCTACTCTTCCTCCCTTTGACCTCGCCGCCGTTTCGAAGACATGCCCTCGTTTATGACCGACCATAGCTCCCCGACTTTTGGAAGCAACGTCGACATCCTCGACCTCGACCCAAACAACCGCTTTGGCCTTGCCCTCAGCAAAGAAGATTTGAATGAGACCTCGATTCACCAGGTAGGATCCCGGCCAATCAATGATAGCTTCGACGATAGCTCCGTTACGTCCGCGCACGATTCCGACGTCTCGGACACCACTCCAATGCCCACCAATGGAAATGGTACACGACCGACAAGCATGAGCTCCTCCAACAATGCTAAGATCAACTCTGGAGGATACGATGGGTATGAGAATGGCAGCGCTTTCAAGGAAAAGAACATGTCCAATGGGACCGCGGTATTGCCAGATCGTTCTGTGCCGCGTCATCAACCTCCTGTACCACCCAAAGATGTCGCACCGGCTCTCGGGAGCCAGTTGCGTGGTGCCAATCACGCAGCAGATGATAGTTTGTCACGGCAGCCACCAACAGATGCTGTACAGCGGCACTCTGAGCGAAGCAGCGACTTGACATCTCAACCCTTGCAACCTATACCCTCGGGAGGCGAGCTACCCGACCTCAACTCACCATTAACCCCCACAGCGCAAATCCCAGATCCTCTACAGTCCAAAACGTCGCCCCAGCGTTTCTCTTCTCCCGCAAGTTACAACGCGGGTCCTTCCGCCTCGAACACCTCCCCTAGCTCACATCTACAACCCCCGACTGCCGGGCCAGTCCTGAGGCAGAGACACACCCTCGAGGTGCCAAGATCCAGCACAGCAACTGGTCGGACATCCAAGGACGATGTGGATATTGCTCAAGCCAGTGGCCGTTTCTCGCCTACCGTTCACGCTGCCGGCCGCAGGGCTTCCTTGAGCCTTGTCCGTAGGACTACACGCTCAATGCACTCTGATATGCCTCGAGATGAGATTGTGCCCGATGAGGATGCTATCCGCTGGGCGGAGGCCTATCGTGCTAAAAGGGCCAGTAAGAGAAAGAGGAGGGAAGAAGAGGAGGATGATCGGGTTGTTGTGGGCACGAAGGTCGACGAAAACCACGCCAACTGGGTGACGGCTTATAACATGCTGACCGGCATCCGGGTGTCCGTATCAAGGACCAACGCCAAACCGGATAGGGAACTGACTGACGCTGACTTCCAAGCGAAGCAGAAATCAACCTTTGACATGTAAGCCACCAGGAATCACCCCAATGTATTCTGAGAATCGGGAGACTGACATGAGAAGCACTGGCAATGAATTGGTTCCGTCCGCCAAGTACGACTTCAAGTTCAAAGACTATGCGCCGTGGGTCTTCCGTCGACTACGATCTTTGTTCCGAATCGATCCGGCAGACTACCTGATTTCGCTCACCGGGAAGTACATTCTTTCCGAGCTGGGTTCTCCGGGAAAGAGCGGCAGTTTTTTCTACTTCTCCAGGGACTACAAATACATCATCAAGACGATCCATCACTCGGAGCACAAGTTCTTGAGGAAAATCTTAAAGGACTACCACAACCACGTTATAGAGAACCCGAACACACTGCTCTCGCAATTCTACGGCCTACATCGCGTCAAGATGCCCTACGGCAAGAAGATACATTTTGTCATCATGAATAACCTCTTCCCACCGCACCGAGACATCCACGCTACCTTCGACCTCAAAGGCTCTACCATTGGTCGGGACTACAAGGAGGACGACATAGAAAACAATCCCCGAGCTACGATGAAAGACCTGAACTGGCTTCGACGAAAACGGCACCTGGAGTTGGGTATGGAAAAGAAGAGGCTCTTCCTGGAGCAGTTGCGGCGAGATGTGGTTCTTATGAAGCGCTTGCGAATCATGGACTATTCTCTTCTCATTGGTGTTCACGATCTCTCCCGGGGCAACGAGGAAAACCTGCGTGGCAAGACACTCCAGGTATTCAACCCGGGAGGTGAAAAATCTACCGACGACGACCCGCAATCCATGCTTCTCCGCACTCCATCAAAGCTGGAGAATGCTCGGAAAGCAAGAGAGTTGAGGCAGATGATTCGTCAGGAACGTCCAAGCCCCATGGGGCAAGGCGCAGGGCGGATGCCAGACGAGCTGGGAGATTCTCACAACCGTCCTGGGTTCATCTTCAACCAGGACGATGGTGGTTTCCAGGGCACTCATGAGGACAACACCCCAACAGACGAGGTGTACTATCTGGGCGTGATTGACTGCTTGACTCACGTAAGTTGGCCCGGCACGGTTGCCATGAAATCTAGATTACTGACCTGGGAACGCAGTACGGCATGATCAAAAAGATTGAGCATTTCTGGAAAGGGCTATCAAATGACAGGACGCAGATCTCGGCCTTGCCTCCCGATGAGTACGGTGATCGATTCTACAACTTCGTCGAAGGGATCACCATGTCCCCAGAGGCGGCACAGCAGGAGGCGCAGCTGGCGGAGCAGGAGATGCTGCAGTCGCAACTGGTAGACAGGTCATCTCGCCAGAACTCGTGGCGCAAGTCTCAGCACGCCATACCGCCAATGCCTCAGCACCAACCTCCCGCGATACCGACCAGCCCCCGCTCGCCCGAGGCACGGGAAATGATGGAAATGGCGGAGAAGCAAGCTCGGCGTACGGAGCTTGATGGAGCCTCGGAGAAGCACGTCCCAGACCGAACACTGTTCGCAGGCTCCGTCGTCACGTCGGACGGGCGAGAGCAGCAGCACGAGACTGTGCTCCCGATTGTCGAAGAAGTCGGCGAGGGCAGCGACGTGCGCCCAAAGACGCCTGCCAAAGATCAATTCTTGCCTCCGACACGGGCACCGCCGCCAACTCCTCCCATGAGTAACCTCAAGTCTCACTTGAAGAAGCCTGAGAGTGCGGACAGCGGCTATGCAGTCAATACCAGCACCGCGGCAGTCAGCAGGGACAACTCGCTCAGGGTACGACACAAGGTCAGTCGGGATAGTCTTAACAAGGATCTTCCGCCACTCCCTCAAGACGAGACAGCGGACAGTGGCGTGCGGATGGTGGCCTAGTATGCACCCATCCGCAAGTTTCGGCGCTGGCTTCCCACTCGCCGAACTCGAGTGAGAAGGGTCCCTGATACGGATCTGGGAGACGAGTCGGTTCACCGGGACTATATTTGAAAGAAGAGTAGGGACGGTATGGTTGCTTGTTTCTCGCTTATTTTGACGTTTTCTCTACAGCATTAACATACCCCATCAAGGCGGAACTCGATGCCCGTTTTCATTTCAAGGAGTGTCACCTCGGTCTGCTCTTGGCTCATGTAGGGGAAGCAGACAAGCGGATGAAGAGAGTTGCGAGGAAGATATGTACTACTGTTACAAGAAAAACACATTGATGATACCACTTTAGCATCAGGCATTCTTTGCATCAGGCTTTCCTTTTCCCTATTTTCCTCCTTTCGCCTGTTTTCTTTGTCGTGCATTTCTTTTTGGCTCTGTTGAAGGTGTCATAGTTAGGTTGGAGGTGGCCATGGTTCACCGGCAAGGGACTAGATGAAAATAATGTTCTTATTGAAGCTCAATTTGGAATAGAGTCGTACATGGCGTTGATGAGCCCAGTGATTGGGGTGGTGTGGACTGCACACGGTATGTCTATTATACACTTTATATACATGCGCAGGAAGTGTCTTTGCTTCTGCTTTTGCAATTTTCTGTCATCAGGCGTCCCCTAGATCCTACAGCCGTGTGATACGGGGCCCTCCCCTCGCAGCGATGCGATCCGTGAATGGGACAGCCTGCCGGTTTACCGCCTCTTGTGGTCCAGCATATCCTGCAGCTGGTCCTTGCTGGCCTCGGGCCTCGGCGGCGGCGCACCGGGCGAGTTGGCGCCGAAGGCGTTGGCGGGCAGCTCCTGGGCGCCCTCCTGGCGCAGCTGCTCGAGGCGGCGCCTCTTCTGGATGTCGGCGACGCGCCACTGCTTGAAGTACTTGACCCAGGCGGCGGCGCAGTCGCGCTCGAAGGCGGCCGTCTCCTGGGGGCAGGCGCGGGCGGCCTGCGGGGCGTTGGCGTGGGCGTCGACTATGGAGGCGGCGTCGAGGCACGAGAAGTAGGCGTCGCGGGCGGCCCAGCAGACCTGTCTCTCGGTGCGAGTGGGCACGGCGGTGCCGGCGCGGATGGCGTCGGCGCGGGTGTCGGTGGTGAACCAGCCCATTGCAGGTCGGTGTCTATGGTGACGGGTGATTGGTTTGGCGAGGGGTGTTCGTGAAGACAAGTCTTGCTCTGCTGGATCCTCAGGCTACGACGACGAATCCAAGTACGATGGGTTTTCGGGTTGGTGCGTTGTCGTTGAGTCGTGCAAGCATCCGCGCCTGGTGATGGGCGTCAAAAGCTGCGTGCGGGTGAAGTCTCGGGTCTGATGACGATCTCGAAGAGGTTGGCTCCGTCGATAATTGGCAGCAGCCCGGAACCCCCGGCAGAATGAGCCCCGTCGCAGGCGGTGAGGCCCCGTCAGGCTTAGCGTGGGTGCAGCTCCAAATTTATGCAGGGCAACAAACGGCGTGCGTAGGTACCAGGAACAGCTGCTGGAAAAGCTCCGCCGTGGCTGGTTTGAACCTTGCGTCAGCCTCCTCTGTGTTGAAGCAAGACGCATCTTGCCATTTCTCGATTCCCTGAGCTGCCGGGCCGGTTTTTCACTTTTCTTCTTCCTTTCAGACTGTCGGGCTTGTTGTAGTTTCCTCGGACGCGTGCTGTTGTCCAGCAAACGGGAATCTCGTCGACGCCGCCAGACAATGAACCACCACCCTTGACGACTTGAGCAGCAAGCCACAACCCTCGCCATCCCCCTCTCATCGGCCCATCGACGAGCGAACCCTACGTCTTTTCCCTCTCTCTTTCTCTTCCGATCACCGCCTCGCATCGACGACAACGACGACGGCACGCACAATGGCCCGCCGCCGCAGACCCCCCCGCGCCGGCGCCCTCGGTGAGGTGGCGCCCCTGCGCATCGCCGCCCAGATCGGCATACTGCAGCTGCTCTACTACGTCGTCGCCCTGCTGCTCATGATCTTCACCGCGCTCATCGCCGGCGCGCCCTTCACGCTCGACCTCGTCCTCGGCTGGGACAGCGTCCGCGGCGACAACACCAACGGCTGGCTGCTGGCCTTTGTGTGGATCCTCGACGGCGGCCTCTGCATGTGCGTTTCCTCCTTGTCCTACCCCCCTGTTGCCCTGGACGTTATCCCCCTTGGTGTTTTGTTGAGCGCTGTGCTAATATACGTGGTGCTTGTACAGGGCTATCGCCATCGTTGCACTCGTCGCCCGCAGCAAGCTCGTCCCCGACTTCGCCCTCACCATCCACTTCCTCCACCTGCTCATCGTCTCCCTCTACACGCGCTCCGTCCCGCGCACCGCCATGTGGTGGCTCACCATGTCCGTCTCGGCCGCCCTCTCCGTCGCCCTCGGCGTCTGGGGCTGTCGCTACCGCGAGCTGCAGCCCGTCTTCTTCGGCGGCACGCGCATCCTCGGCGCCGGCTCGACGACGTCGGCCGGGGCAACCGCCGCTGCTGCGTCGGGCGACGCCGCGGGTGTCGAGAATGGTGACCCGCCGCAGGGCGACGAGGAGATGGGCTTCGCGAGGGGCCGCGGGAGGGGTAGGGGCAGGGATGGCGCCGGCGAATATGAGATGGTCAAGCTGCAGCCGCCGCCTCCATAGCATGAGCAGGCGTATTGACGTGGGACGGCTGCGAGGCAGTTGCTCTGGATAGCGTGCATTGCTAGGCGTTTGGTATGGGTTTGCGTGTAGTAACAGCGTCGTTGTTGTTCTTTTTCTTCTTCCGGAGAGCGGATCGTCATGGCATCTGGTACAGACTAATCAGTCATTCATTCACATGCATTTCAGCAACAGCATGAGAAAGAAACTCCATGTTTCGATATCATAGTCTCAATTAAGCCTCAACATCGCTAAACCCGCAGCCCAAGTGTGATTTCCTTATACACATATGCATATTCTTACATCAGTGTTCGTAGAACCATTGTTTTGTCTTATCCTCAGCCGGGAAATGCACCGCCCTACGCGCCTGCCACCACAGCCAGGTTGTCGTAGATCACCTTCTTCACCTCGTACAGCGTGCTCCTGCGCCCGCTCATGGGCAGCCCCACGCTCTCAACGTCGATCTGGCCCTCGGCCAGCTTCCGCACGGCCACCGAGCCGTCAATCACCAGCGTGCCCTCGCCGCGGAACTCGGCGGCGTGGCCGGCGCCCTGCATCGCCTTGCGCAGGTCCGCGAGGCGCAGGTCTCCCACGTGCAGCGGCTGGACCGCGGTGCGCGCCGCCGCCACCATGTGCGTGGGAAGGACGTCGAGGATGGGCATGGCGGCAGCGGCGCCGGCGCCCGTCGTGGGGATCAGCGCCGTGGACTGCTCCGTCTTCTGCCGCTTGTTGGATGCGTCCTCTGACTCGGCCCCGTCTTCTTTTGCGGCGGCTGCGGCGTTGACAGCAGCCAGGAGCTGGCCACTGACTGTGACAATACCCAAACCCCGGACAGTCTGCCACTTGAGCCTCTTCACCAGCGGCTCGGCCAGCTTCACCACCCACGCATTGGTGTCGACGCTCGCATCGACAAAGGTGCCGATGTCAGGGGTGTACACGTCTGCGCTCAACGACGGCGACGCCCGACAGTCAGCTGCCAACGCCTGTGTCTCTTCTCGTGTGCCCGCCACAAGGATCAGTTTTCGAGGTTGGATCAGCGGAAGCAGCATATTCAGGTCACGCTTGTCGTGGAGGCCGCCAAAGTCCACCATGGCGAGACGAAGATTCAACGCCACCGTCTCCGTCGTAAACGCCAGCTTGGCTGGCCCAGATACGTCTTCGGGCTCCACGTCCTCCACCATGTCGAGTTCATCCAATGGCGGGCCGTTGGCGGCATCCGTGTTATCAGCTGAATCGGCTCGCTTTAGCTGGTGTCGCTTGCTGTTGCTCGAGCTGGACGCATTCTTGGCGGCATCGTCCCATCTGCGCTTCTTGCCCAGCTTCTCGTCGTCCGTGGCCGTCGCACCTCCATCTGCAGCCTCCTCTTCCTTCTCTTCCGCCCGCAGGTAATCCTCGGGTCTAATCATTTCCCCGAAATCATCATGTCGCTTGCGGCGAAGGGCGATTGGAAACGATCGCTCTCTGCCTTTCTTGCCCTTGGAGTCGAAGTCATAGGCGTTCTTTTTCTTGATCAAAATGTTGATACCCAGGTCCTCATCCCTAAGGACGATGTTCTTCCGGTTCACTTGGCCCATGGTGGTGGACACGTTCAAGGCCTTCCCCTGCTGCTCGCCGTCCTCAACCTCCGAGTCGGAGGATGATTCAGACGATGCGTCGTCGACAACGTCGGCCGAGGGTTCGAGCGCGGATACTCCACCCGCTTGCTGCGTTGCTTGCAGTTGCCTCTGTGTTGCCAGCCATTGTTGGTACATGTTCAGCTCCTCGCCCTCCAATGGCAAACGCCGTGCCTCCTTAATCTCCAGCACCCGGCCACCGCCGTACACAAACTCGAGGTTGTCTCCCGCGGCACTTTGTTCCACCGACACGCCGTCCTTTCTTTCCTTCCACCATTTCCACAGCGTCCTTGCAATGGAAGGGCTTTCCGGTTTGCCTAGGCCTGGCCGGTCTGTCAGGATCACCAAATTTCTGGGGTCCTGCGCCAAGCCTTTGATCAAGTCGTGGGAGAATCCCCAGTCCATGCTTGTGTCGCTGGCCATTATCACACGACCCTCTGTATTTGCCTTGTCCATCCCAAGGCTCAGCAGCTTCGCAATCTGGGCTTTGCGCTCCAGCAGCCTAACGTACTTGAAGTCGAATGGACTGCCTTCCTTCTTGTCGCCGTCGCCGTTGACTTTGCGTTGGCCTTCAGCAAAGGCCTCGAATTCCTGCACGATGCGGTCGTCCATCCATTCCAGCATGCTCCTGGCATAGCGCATGGTGCTCGTTACGTTGCTGCCAGCCAGGTATAATTTTGCGGACTTGAGAACTCCGTCGCCGCTCGAAGACTCGGTCCGCCATGTGTTGTCCAATAGATATGCCAATTCCAAAACTCTGGCGCTCGAGTCTATGGGGATCAGTACTGTGCCACCTCGGCTCACGCACGCCTTGATCATGTCGATCAATTGCTTGTCTCGTTTGTCTCGACCTCCCGACTGGGCGTTCCTATCGGCGCCACGACTACTACAGATGAGGGCTGTGGGTTTACGCAGCTGCTCTATGACCTCTGCACCACCAGCTCCCGCACCTCCAAGCCACGCCGCACCGGCAAAGACATTCTCGCGAGCCTGGTTCCAGTCCACGGCGTAGACTATTGATTCTAGCCCATGCTGAATGTGCCAGATTGTACCGCCAAGCGTGTGGCCGGAGTTGTAGGCGGTGATGGTAAGGCCATTGAGCGGTGGTGAGAAGGGCGACGGTAGGGGTTGGTGTGGCTGCGAGTATTTCAAGGGCTGGATGAGCTGGAAGAAGCGTGTGATTTCAAGGGCCGTTGGGGATTGCAGCAACAGGTTCTGCGCAGTCGCGGCTGTTTGCGAGTATGCGAATGCGGTTTCGGAGAGCGAGCTTTCGGGAATGGTGGTGGCCGCGGCGGGCGTTGAGGAATAAAGATCCTGGGTCAACGTGCGGCCAAGATCGATGACTGGTCGGGTAGCGTATACGGGGATGCGAGTGAAGAGGGGGAAGTTCTTGCAGCAGTGGGCATATGCTGCGAGATGCGACACCGTGGCGTGGGTGAGGAGGATGAGGGAGAGCGTGGGGATCTGTCTATGCGAGGCGCGTCAGCAACGACGCCGAGGACGATGTCACGAACACGAATTCTACGGGAGGAATACTTCTCGAGCTCCTTGAGCTTCTCAATGTCAAACGACTCGTCCCAGCCCAGGTCGACCAGCACCTTGACCCCTCCGTCCAGCTCCAGGAGGGATTGCGATGCAAGCGACTCCGAGTGGGCGCCCTGCAGGGGGCAAAATGTGAACATGGTGAGTTGTTCTCACTCGCAGTCGATCGATCAGTCTTGGCCGTGTCGTCGCAGCATTATGTGAAAGGGGATCGTGCAAACCCCCAGAATTGCTTCACCTCAAAAGACAGGGAAGCTGTCGCGCGTCACGATCCTGGCGTCGTCTTCTAAGCCAGCTTAGGTACCTGAGTACCATGTCGGCCTCGGCGTAACTTTTCCACGAAAAAGAAGAAAAAAACAAGCTCGCATGTCCTCCTACCCTATATGCTGCCGGCACGGCACCTTCATGTGTTTTTAGGATTTAACATGTTCTGTGAATACGGCATGACAGGTATCCGGTTGATTCAATGGATAGATGTAGACAATTAGGGGTATATCTCACCATATCGCGGCGCTCATTCTGTCGTTTTAGTACTATGCCGCGCTTTTCAAAGCCTATCCTAGACTTCCAGTTTATCCGTCTGGTGAAGGGCTCTCACCTCAGCACCACGTGTCGGTAGTCCTTCGCTTTCAATCACCTTACTTAGACTACACACCAATACCTACCAACCACCTGACAAAAATACCCAAAACGACCCAAAATGCCATCGAGTCCTAATTTGTTCTTTATCCAACCTCCAAGTACACATACGATCCACCCCCGCCTACACACCCAAGACCCAGCCGAAACGGCCCACATTCAAGCTGGAACTAAGGACAAGATGCGCCTTGCCATGCAGCCTACCCTTGCGTCGGCATCGCGGCTCCAAATGCGATGCGCTCCCGTCCTTGGGCTCATGCTTGATCAAATCTTGGATGTCAGGCCTCGTTGACTGATGACGCGTGGCCGTGGTATGAGGAACCCACTTAGCCTGACCACTGGGTACGCAATCCGGCCATGCGTACGTAACAGCCGCTCCTGTTTTCCTCGTCTTAAACACGTACCCACGATCTTAGGATAATGCCTGCTGCCTCATGAGACGTAGCACACGCCTCTATGAGAGGCGTGTGCTACGAAAACAATGGTTTGGCAAGGCCAGAAGATACCTAGGGTATCTAGCCAATGCTGAAGTCTTGATGGTTTACAGCACAATCATCCGCAGCGTCGTTGAGAGGAAGAAGCGGTTTACCAAAACGTTGGCTTGTAAATTGCAATACAGTACTAGCTACCAAGGTAGATGACTTTGTCCCAACACAGTGCCCACTGCCTATGCTGCGCCAGGTCCCTTGTGACATCAGCCAGAACACCTGGTGAAGTCCTCCGAGCTGGATACTGATCCGACTTCCGTTACCATCCACACCCAAGAGCTAGTTACTCTCAACCCCCCAAAACTCCCTGTACGAAATCGTACGACCAGTCGCTGAACCAGTCCGTGTCAAGAACGGCCAGTTTTGCCCATGTCCTTTGCGCCAAATGCAATGCGTTCAATCAGATAGTAGTGTTTTGAGAACCCCCCCCAAAGAAGAAAAGAAGAACGTCGATATCATGATAAGAGCTTAGATGAATGCTGCGTGCGTTCGCCCGAATCGATCAAATCCTGATCGACCTATATGCAGAATTTCCGATCCAGCATCCGCAAAGCCCTTGCGTCTTCGCTGACGCCACTCTTCTCCACCGCAGCGAGACCACATGCGCGCGGACTGCTACCAGCGCTGTTCAAGCCAGCAGGTGCCGCGTCGCTGCCCGAAGTTGCGGGATGTAGCAGAGCTGATAAACTGGCCTTGTTGCTGCTGGGCATCGAGATCGCCTCGGGGTACTGACTGCGCGGTGGACTCGTGCTAAGTGGGCGAGTGGGAGGCGTGCTCATAGCTGAGATAGAGGCCATGCCAGGGCCAGTTGTGACAGCATTCAGCGCAGGTAGTGTTGCCTGTGAGCTCCTCCCCGCGTGGGGCCCTTGACGCGGATCGACCATGACAGCCTGCGCAGCAGCTTGAGCAGCCGCTTGAAGATCCTGCTGATGGGGAAATTCATGACGGTGCATGGGCGGCGATCTCACATTGTAATGAGACTGGTGCGGTGCTGCATTGGCAGGTCGTGATGCTTGCAAAGGTGGTAAAGGAGCCCGATCATACGGAGGAGCGTGTGAATTGGAGTGCGGAGCTTGTGGCGGCGAAATTTGAGAAGGATGAGGAGGACCATAGTGGTGGCCGTTGGCCGGAAAAGGGTTTGTGGTGTAGTGAGCATACGGCGGAGTTGCTACCGGCGAAGGTGGCCAACCGTAGCCCGACGGGGGCTGTGACGGGGCATATCCGTTCGGGTGTTGGTGCTGCTGTGATTGTTGAAGACTTGGAGGATGCTGCTGCGGGTGAAGCATGAATGGTGCCTGCTGCATCGGCGCTCGTGTTAACGCAGGAGTCGAGTTTGATTCCCCCATGCTCGATTCTGGGTACATTCCTTTTGGAGGAACGATATTCCGAAGGGCAGAGTCCGTAGACGGCTGGGTCAAGTCGGCATGTCCTGGTTGAGGCCTGGAATAGTAGGAAATGAGATGCAAGTGCTGGCCGGTCGACGTGGTGATACTGAAGGACTGCTTCATAAGACCGTCGGCTTTGTATCGGTATCCTTCAGGCTCTCCCTCGTCTTGGTCCTCGTCACTGGCGCGACCAGAGTCGGGAGTCTTGCCGGCTCCTCGTTTTCCCGTGCCAAATCCACCTCCTCTTTTGCCTTCCATTTCTCGATAAGTGAGGAAGCTCCCCGACACCCGGCTGGCACTCCATGATTTCCCATCTGTCCATCTCCTCATGCCAGCTTCTCTTTCGTCCCAAACAAAAACCGAGCCGGATCGAATGGATTGTCGCTCCTTCTCGGAAAGTCGTCGTTGAACCCTGGGGAGGAGACCCAGGCGACAAGCCTCGAAGAGCTTGATGGCGTCCCCTGGTGTCCGAACGCACCCATAGTATGTTTCCATCATCTTAACGGCTGTGATGATCAACCCCCCCCAGATTACCCTTGGTTACCGATGCAGTTCTTGTCGCCTGCTTTCGAAGCATGCACTATTGGAAGTGTTGACCTTGAGTCGTGGATTCAACCCTTGGTATGGGCCGACGACGCTGGAGGGGAAAACTCTACTGGCGTGGGCTAGAGCTAGGAGCTGAATCTTGGCCAAAGGATACTGGGCCGGTTGGCGTCGCGTATAAGGCGAGAAAGCGATGGGAAATAAAGTTTGGTGGCTTCGATATGGTGCGTTTGCAGCATATGTTCAGATGACCATAGGACTATCCTTTTGTGACGGGATAGTGGATCTGAGAGAACTGCAGCCCATGGTTAGCCTTGACACTCGAATGGTGATGATTAGGCGCCCAGAAACACGTGAAGGAAGCAGCGGGTATAAGACTCGTCGAGCCACAAGGGCTTCCGGGCCATGCTGGAGAGGCAGGCAGGGACTTGCGCCAGTTCATGAAAAGCCATTGCCAAAGCAGCTGGTTGCATGCGTTTCAACTCCGGTTCAGATTACAACTTTGGCGATGTGCATGAGCACATGTGACAAGAGACATGCCCGCTGCCGTCCAGAGGTTTCGGGGACGTAGGCATCTGGGCAACGTGGTAATGGTCACCCAAGGACGAGAGGAACGAGTCCGAAACGCCTCTGGCGGGTCCTTCAAGTTACGCCGTGAACCTTCGCAACGGAGATTGACGGAGGCGGTGGCTGACGAGGCGCGCATAGAGCGCCATGGGCAAGTTGATGCAACCTGAGAAGCACAATGCTGGAGGGCGTCAGGTGTACAAGGTCACTCGACCTGGATACCGTTCCCAAGAGCAAGTTGCCGCAAAAGGGGCACAAGAAAATGGCTGTACGAGCTGACAAGTCAAAACATGGAATATGATCACCGACCTTGTTAAACCAAGGTCGAACACCTAGTTGGTCTTGCTACCAACCAGTCCGAGTCACAAGGTTCAAGGCAACTTGTCAAGTTTGATGACGGCAGAATCTGATCGTGGACGAGGAGAGTTTGGTGTACCACAAAAACGTTGAGGTGGCGGTGGACGTTGCGATTTCACTCAAGGCGGTGCAGGTGCCGGGTGAAATGATGGGGGTGCAGAAGATTGATCGTAAGAGGATTCTGGCGAGGTATCGTAACGCAGCAGGAGAGGCGAACGGGATTAAGAAGAGGGAAGTGGAAGGATGGGAGTAGAAGATGGCAAAGACGGCAGGATAAGTCGGCGAACACTGACCGTGAGAGTAGGGGCAGGTACATGCCACCTGGGGTGCTGTAGGTACCTGCCTGCAAGGCAAGCCCACCTCAGGTAAGAAGGTAGAGACGGCGCACCACTAGCGGGGAAGGAAGGAGGAGGGGTGGCTCTAGCAGGCCACCGAATTGGAGATCGCTGCCATGGATCCCCTCTGCATTTATTACCACAGGGCGTACCTCGCTGCACCTTTTAGTAAGATGCCAAAGGCGTAAATCTCTGTGCCAGGTTACCTCGGCCAGACGGACCCTCATTCTTACAAATTACGGACGCCTCGATGTAGGACCGGAGGCGAATCTACTGCATACATGCTTAACTCTTTCCGCGCGAGCATGGACCATATACTGGTGATTCAAAACAGCAGCGCTGAACTATCGGTGCCGTTTATCCTTCTCGCCAGGGCAATGGCTGCCACGCTCCAGGAGAAGGTTTCGGCCGATGCGGACCTGGGCTCGACACAAAAGCCAAAAGTCAAAATTCAAGACAATCATTAAGACAACCAATTCAAGACACGCATGTCGCGGCACAGGAGCCGAGCATGAGGGTGCAGGCGTAGAGGAGAATAAATACATTGTGCTTGCTTGTGCGAAGCACCTGTTGTTCGGTCGCAGGGGGGAAATGCTCCAGGCGGCCCACCCAAGGAGGACCTGGAGAAAGGGCAGGAGCATGACCCAGAGATGCGTCATGACGCTTTGCTTGGCCTTCACCAAGGACCCTTTTAGGCTGACGGAATGTGGGAATTGGTTGACGATCCCTTGGCGACGCCGGGTGTGTGTGTGTGTGTGTGTGTGTGTGTGTGTGTCCAATACGATGTAATACTTGGGTCTCGTCTAGGCGTAAGAACCTTAAAAGGGCCAACAAGCAGAACCTGATACCGCATGCAAGTGCACACATAAAGAGTTGGGGCGACTTTCTATTGTTCGTGATACAACCAAGACGGCATCGCATAGCTAGCAGCGAATCGCTGTCCGCCGCGGCGGTCAGGTTACACACACGTACGGGCTCCCGGCCATGATGTACTGCCCCCGCGGAGCCGATTATGCATGGCCGGGCCCCAGAGGCCGTTTCGTGCCTGTTGCATCAGCCCCGTGCGGCCGCTCAGGGTCTGCCGAGACGTGTCAAGCGCGATGAAGATGCAACTTGGCAAAAGGAAGAAGAAGGAAACGGGCGCTTGGCAGAGAATCCTTGGAGAAGGAGGAAATACGTGTAAACAAGACCGCCGCCAAGAGCCGTGGCTTGCGGCCGAGGGCGTGGCGGTCTGTTGCCGAGCCACAGGCAGCAAACGATGGGGCTTCATGATGCGGATCCCGGGGGCGTCCTACGCTTGGTCGATGCCAATAGTAATCTCCGCGGGAAAAGAGCCACCTGTTGTCTCGATACGCCCTGCCCGAGCACGACGGGCTTGTCAACACAAAGGAACGCTCTCTCGGTTACGACTGGAGGCGCCTGGAGGCAGCAGGCGCGTGGTTAGAAGTACGGCGTACGATATGGAACACATGTGCATGCCAGCTGGGAATAAGAGCGCAAAACAAACGGATCTTCAGCAGCAGGGCCTCGGAATAGGCGGATCAAGTAGTCTGTTCCACGGTCTGTCTGGACCTGATTTTCTTACTCACATGGAGTGTAACGTCCGGCCTTGCAATGACGGGCGGAAATAGGGCCATGGGGTGTCAAAGTGCTTGTCTCGTGCCTCGTCCGAAAAGGGAGGGTGGAAATCGGCTGGTACTGTACATGTTGCTAGGACCTTAAGCTTAATCCAAGAGGTACCTGACCACTGGCCTCGCTTGCGCAGCGGTACGCGTGGGCCGGCGTCAGCAGTCGGCTTGCAAAGTACCATGCCGTCTTTCCCACCCCCCCTGCTTCACCTTTTTACCTTGAGCTGCCCACCTCACCGAATGTTCCTTGTGTGCCGATTGTGCCGTCCAAATTATCCCTCTCTGACGCTCCTCAGCCCACACCTGGGCTTTGATGGCCAAACACCATGATAAGATGCCATGCTGTTTTTACAGTATCACGACTTGGTCTGATCTGGTGGGAACGGTTTGGCCTCCATCCAACACCTTGACGGCCTCTGCCTACATCCTCAGCGTCGGCACACCAAACGAACCATGATGGCTCAATACGACGAATTACGAGATGGCTTGAGCTGCTCACCAACTGTCTGTTCCGTCTCGCACTAGCAGGAAAGCCAAGCCAAGCCACCGACTTTAAAGATCATACAGTTGGGACAGGCCCCCTGTGGCCATGCGACAAGAGGGTCCCCGTCTCCCCCTTCCTCTGAGAGTCCGCGGATGGTGCGGCTAGCTGGCTACTCGCGGTAATTTGAACATGCACTTCTCTCACGGCCATGGGCTCCCGCGCCTCTGGTTGCTCTCGCTGTATCCGTCGTTGCGGAGCATGGCGACCCTAGGGCTACCCACTGTGCCATGCCGCATCGGGTATGTATGAGGCGCCGTTGTGTCTTGTTTTCCTTTGTATTGTTTCGTTTGATCAGCGGGCGCCGAGTCGCCTGTGGCAGCCGGGTGCCGTTCCTGCCGATGCCAGCAATTGCATTCTGTGACTGACTCACATGAATTGCCATGTCGTAAAGATCGCTGGCTTGCATCTGCACGTCGTAGGAAGAAAAGGGCAACTACAAGACCTTAACTCGGGAAAGGACGGGCTAGTATCCAACAATGAATGCATTCGTTTTCACGTTTCAAGGCGGTCTGCAAATAACCGATAGACCTCGATAGACTGGCGAGAGCTTATTCAGAAACACGTTTGCCCTGCTTTGCTGGCGGGAAGGCATTTTCAGGGACACACCAAAGTGCTGATCGAGCAACAAAAGCATATCAATAGGACCCTTGTCCTTGCTTGCTCTGTAAACTACTGATAGGATGCTTCCTGCAGTACCAAGCAAGCAAATCGACAAGATCCCAATAGCGAGAGGCACGACGTTGATACAAGGCTCTGCCGGACATTGATCGAGATGAATCACTCCCAGCATGACTGGCACAATCTCTTGATTGGTGATCAAAGTTCCTAGGGCAGGGGGACGTACATACATGAGCAATGCTGATCAGAGGTCGCACCGACCGAGGGCCGGTCGCGTCAAAGCTCCGAGATTGATGCCGTGACACCCGTTCACACACCCGTGAGCGATGCTAACTGGCTTGGCTTCGCATTACAGTATCCAGCTACTGCAGCAACAAGCTCATGCCTGGATATCACCATTAGTTCAGATCTCATCATAAGCTTAAAAGTCTCCGAGTCCTGCAGAGTCGCGAACACTTGAGCCTGGATAGGAAGCAGAACTCGAACGAGACGTGCTTTGCGTTGGGGCTCTACGCGCGAAAAGCATGCAAAAAAAATCCCTCTGTTGCCGGGTTGCAACGCCGCAAAGGGGCAGGTCTCAATTGATCTGATCAGAGCCAAGCATAAGACATAATCCCCGTGGTGTCGCGCCCACGTTTGCCAAGGTTGCCGAGGTAAACAAGTCTTCTTGGCAACAGGCCACGGCCCACCGCAGACGACGTTGTTCCCAAGGCGGGCGCTGCGGCGAACACCTGCCGTCGTGGTCGAGGCGGTTGGCAAGCGTTCATGCGAGCAGTCTTGCCAGGTCGGCGCGGTTGGCAGAACCGGCCTCGAGATTCGACCCGACTCGGCCCGGACATGAACGATGGGAGCAGGAGAAAAGAGAAAAAGGCAAGCCGGAATGACGTTGCGGCATTCTTGTGCCGAGCCGCACCACTCCTGCGACGCCGGCTAAGACAAGCAACCCCTAGTGCCAAGATGCGATGGATTTTGGTGGCAATAGCTTAAAAATGGAACGCCAGTAGCAGCAGAGACACCCCCTAACCGGTCCTTCCGTTACGATGCTGTGCTGGTTTTTGCCATGCTCGGGATGTTGCAGCCGCAGGCGGGTGATCAAACAAGAGAGTCAACAGCAGCGTGGTCAGCTCTCAAAGGTCCCAGGAGCCCCAGGACGTGTTGACAGTCGGTGTCGACTTCGCGGACCCCCTGCAACCCTGGCACTCACACCCCCCTTGATCAACCAGTGACCTTGCTGACGATGATACCACGTCGCACACGGCTAATCGGCTCCCAGAAGTCAATGAAGGAAAGGCGACACGGACAAAGCTGCTGACGCCCCCAACACTATCGCCTTCTTGTAATTACGATACCAGCCAGGAGAAATCGATATAGCCACTATTTTCCCACCCGGCTAGATGACAAGCTTTTTTTTTTTTTTCTTTCGTTTTCACTCCTTTGACCATGCATCAGGTATCGGGCAGAATCAGCGGCATCAGCTCCTTCAGGAAAAGGCGTGGTAGTCATGCCAAGCGCTACATGGATCCGGATACAGTAGGCAAGCGTTGGGAAACCTTGGCCCTAACCCACGACATAGGCTAGGCTTACCTTAAAATGAGGATGAGGTCATGGGGCTAACTGCCAATTCTCCACCGCAAACACAAAAGTCGGTCGAGAGCTGATCGGCCACCAACAGACTAAGCTATGGTAGAAATAATGTACAGTAGTAATCCGCAGGAAACTAGTTAGTTCTCTACATGGGGGGGGATAGATCAGCCCACAAGCCAGGCAAAGGGGATGTTAAGCAGGCGACAACTGCCTTCAATAAGATACATGTAGATGTCACGAACTGATATATATATACATGAGACATCGGAAATATGGCACATTCAGAATATTGTCTAGTCCGTCGGTCGGCGCTGACCTCGAAGCGCCCATCTTTCTTGATGCTCCCGTGATGTCGAAGCTGCAGGCGCGGGAAGACACCACCCTCGGTAAGGCAAAGATGGGGTTTAAGCATGAATTTAAGCGTTGTCAGCCATGGTTCTTGGCGTTGGAGCCTATTTTCGCGCTACTCCACAAACAATGGGCAACAAACCCTGCGAGTGCGTCGCAGGGTCAGACCGGGGGGTGGGTGAGGCGTGCTCGTAGTGTCGAAAACGTTGTCTGGTTCGCGGAACAATGTTGAAGCCTGGCTTAGGCGAGGCCTCCAAAGGGCTGCCGTATAAAAGGCCATCGATGGAAATAAAACCCCCCCGGGATCTTCCAGCGTTAGCCTGCATGCTTTTTATTTCGATTGACCCGTGGCAGGCAGATAGTTAAGGGGTGCGGGCGCCCGGGGGGGGAGGTCTAGGCTGGTGAGTAAAAAAAAAATAATAAAAAAAAGACCCTGTCGCGTCTCCACGATGAGATGCCGTCCGAACCGACTTGGCTGCCAAGACCGGTGTGGGGGCCCCCCAGGAAAAAGCCAAGTCGAGTACCAAGAAGGATGGTGCCAGCATAAACTCTTAGCACACAACAAAAGGAATCATCGGTTGGCTCTCCTGGGAAAGGCTTTTGTCTTGGGGATCTGGGCGGACCCCTTTGAAGCTTTGTGGATTCGGGCATTACGTTAGCCAAGATGCATGGCATGCCGACTCGTGCCACCACCACAAACGTTGCAAAGGACTGGAGGGCGAGTTCCAGTGTGTTTGTTCCCGGAAAACGCTGTGCCGTGCCGGCCCGTCCCCATATCATTTTGGCGTGTCCTTAAATAATATTGGGTTCAGCCCATGCCAAGCTTTAGCCGTTTCTGGTACCTGCCACCTAGCCAGGCAGAGGTACCTCGCGCTTAAACCTTCACAAGTATCTCTCGACGGCACGTTCGGCAGGTCGCACACACACACACACACACACACACACACACACACACGCAATAACACGTCAAGGCGCAGACCAGGATGCAATTACCCCGGATTAGACTGGTATCGCATCTGCGTTATATGTCACGGTAGCTGAGGAAGCAACAGTCATCAAGCAGCACCCTTACGATGCTCTTACCTAGAACGTCCAAGGGCGGGTGGTGCTTTTTTTGGAGATAGTCACGCAGATACCTTCCACAAGAAGAATAAGAATCAAGCTTCTGTCTTCGCCATCGTCATGGCTGACTCGACAAGCTTTCCCCGTGCCACAGCAAGCCGCATTATCCGGAACCTACCCCTCGGGCAAGGGAGACCAAGGCGTAAGGCGTAATGCACAGCGCTGGGCGTTTGACCAAAGGCCATCCTTCGACCGGACGACAGCCCGTAGTGGGTTTGGTCGCCCGCCAAAGGGTGGTGGTTTCTCAGGGATGCCGGAAGAGGATACTGGAGGGGGCTGCCCTAGGATGCAGGCCGAATCTATGCTTATTCTGATTAAGGTAACGGCCATGATGACGCTGGTCTCTTCTCGTGCTCCCCCTTTCTTGTCGGGTTGCAGCAGATGGGCGTGCCGTTCGCTTAGGCGAGCTGCTTATGTGGGATAACGCGTGTCCAGAACAAACGACGCTGTCCTATTAGTGTACCTGCAAAGCAGCGTCCTGCATGCGATGCTGGCCTTGCCACACGGTGGGTGAGAAGACGGAGAGGCCTTGTCGCAGGTCTCCCCGCCCACGGCACTGGAGATGCCGGGCAATATTGGCTGGGCCCCAACCTGGAAAACCGGCACGGGGCACAGCCCACCTCACGATGCATGGCTTTGCGTATACTGATACGTGGCCCTTGATGGTCGTCAGCTTATCAGTGCGCCGCCCATGATTGTTTTGCTAGCTCGCTCTCCCCCCTTTGTCATGTCGATGAGCGCGACACTAGAATATTCTGCGTTTCGCACCGGACCGGGGCCTAGTTGAGGTCATGAGCTCCTTGCCCCTCTGGCATACGACGGCGGCCCGCCACCGCTGACTTCGGTCGTCGGCCGAGTAATATGTCGTCTGGCGAGAGCCATGCCCAGAGCCGCCGGGCTTGGGGTGCCGCTCCAGCGCCCGCCAAGCAAGGGCCTTGGGTGGTGAAGCTCATTTAGACTACACGCCAAGAGCGGCGGCAGAGCCAATCTGTATCTTATTTGCGAAGGCTGGGCCACCAGGTCGGTGCATGGGGATCAATAGTTCCAGCTGGTGGTTGAGTGGTTCGCGACGATTCCCCCTTGCATGTGTCGGTTTGTACGGAGTGGTGTGATCGGATTCTTGATGGTTTGCGTTTTATTTTTATTTATTTTTATTTTTTATTACCACGCGAAGTCCTATTAAATGCGCTGTTTGTCTGTGTTGATGGACAGAAATGGAAGAAGCCCGTCTCTGATTGGCTGAAGGCTGCATGATGCAGGTCTCAATCCCAGCACGACGGACAAACAGAGGAGACGTCGAATCAGGGTGCTCCCATCAACCCGCCAAGAGTTGGAGCGGGACTACCGGAAGAATGTCTTGGCTCTATAGTAGTTGGGGAAGAGGCACAAATCACATCAAGCAAGGCAAGGGATTCGGAATTCCGCCGTGTCAATGCTAAAACTCACCATTGAGACGCTGCCCCGCTCCACGAATAAACGAATTACCCGAATTGGAAAGCAGACGATACCTTAGCTAGCTGGATATAGTACGGAGGCTGAAGTAGCATGTGGCCAACGTGCCAATGGAAAAGAGGCAGCATCTCGCGCGCCCTGTTTGCTGACTTGCAACCGACAGGAGAGGCTTGTTCAGCTCGAAAAAGACTTGGTGCGAGAGGAGGGATGGTATGCAAGGGTAGACGAGTACTCCGTAATCCATTTCCCTTTTCAATACCTTCTTCTCGCTTCCCTGCCTGTTTTCGATTGGCTTAGTAGCTGGCCAACGGCTTCCTGAACGGCTCCGAGCTGATATGCGCCCCGGAAACCCGGCTACACGGATACAGTGGCTTCATGACAAGACTAGACTTTACCTGAGCCTTGGCAGGCTTCGACGCAGATGACTTCGTCCACCCACTCCCTCCCATGCCTTGCCCGGGCGGCCTCCTCACGGGGGCACCAACCCTATTCTGGGCCGACTTTGCCACGGACAAAGGCAGCAGAGCCAATAAGCCCCCGGACGATGCGCTCTTTCAGCCTAGCGAGGCAGGGACCTAGGTCCGTGGGGATTAAGCTTAAGGGGCAAGGCAAGATGCAAGATGGCTTGATCACTGGAAGCTCCACGTGTGCCATTCTGGAAACCCGATATTGTCTGCAGCCTGGGTGAGATGCCATTTGGCGCTGCTCGGCTTCGCGATGCCGTGACACCGCCTTATTTGGACGCTGTGCTGCGTGATGGTTATCTGCGCCGCAGCCATATCCTCGCACGGTCTTCCGATTACCCGTGCAGCTGTATGAGTCCATCAATACCCAGGGATGCGCCTGTGGATGAACAGCCGCCGCTCATGAACCCCGACATTCTTTGAGCTGATGATCCCAACTTCGCATATCCCACCTCACTGCCGACGATTGCGCCCTGGGGCTTCAAGCAACAACGTTGACGAGTGCCAGGGTGCCATCTAGGCCCGACGTCCCCGTCGCCGCAGCTTTGGCGACCCAGTGTTTTGGGGGTCGCCGCCCTGGTTTGCCGAGTTACCCATCTGGCAGGCTTGGCTCTTTCGTCCATCGTGTGCCCCTGGTGGAGGCGATTGGGTAGCATGGGGGGCACGGCGGGTCAGGGCGTGATATTGAGCACGATACGGCTTGGCCGGCGTTTTTGGCCGTGCCGTTGCCGAGAGAAATGGCGCCCACAGCTGGTGGTCCTAGGAGGCTCGAACCAACAGTGGACGTGATGCATGGACACATGGGATCGCAGCAAGCATCGTGCTGTACTTATTAGCATTTCAGCCTACACTATATAACTGGGTAATTTCAGGCTGAGAATAGGTGTCTCTTTCGGTTTTGGGGGGGCTGTAGTAATGCGTATTATATACATCGAGAAATACTTGGGCCTTTTGGGTGGTTTGTTCTTCAGTACACCCAAACAGGCTCATTCAGGCCCATCTGCATAGTCTATAATTCAGTCCGCTGATTCGGGATAGCATCCCTATTCAGTACGCACAGTGCCTGCTCACAGCACAGGGTAGGGGCAGGACAGCCTTGAACTGCGAGGTCTAGAACACTCATCAAGCCCTAGCACACGTATGACAGTAGCACCCCTATCACCATTATCCAGCTTTCTGCCAGGCGTGTCAAAGCAGGAAAGTAAGCATACCGACGCCCCCCCCCCCGAGGCTCTTCCCATGAAGCAGGGCATTAGGAATACCTTCTCGTTTGTGGGGGGCACTTTACGAAACGTCCCCTCCCATCTTTCCTTAGCTGCAGGGTTGACATTGCAGGTCTCTTATCATGTCGGCTGTCTTTGAATAAGCTTTTGGCCGAGTATAGATCTGTCCTCGCATATGCTGGTTCCTCGGATCAGCAAATAGGTTTGGCTAGCACCGACTTTTATCCAGATAATGGCCTATCTCTTCGCCGTATTAGCCGAGGGATGTGCCTAGAGTGATGGCACCTGTTATGTAGCCGGTGAGGCTGATTGTACTTTGATATACAGACGGAGCTGAGTTCGGTCAATCCAATACACCATCGCGGACCTACCCTATACTTTTGGCTAAACTCGACACATAAATTCACCATCAACAGCACTGCCGATGTGCAACCCACCCACTTCCAGTGGTATTGTATTGTGAGTGCTTGCCTAATTTAAATTATCTACTCTTGATGTTCTACAACATCGCCCAGTGATCTCGTCTTCTATGGTTGAGGCTAATCCTCGATCCATCGACATTTCTCCCGATCTGCCGTTTGGCATCAGAAGCGAGGTGGTTTTGGTCACAATGTTCCCATCATTGACGATAGCATCATTAGAGATATGTAGCATCCATGGGGTTTGCATCAAAAGAATCTTTACGTTCGCTCATGTCGTGCGGTAGTGTCCACCAAGCATTGCTTGGAGAGCTCACATCGTGACCACCTCTGCGTTCATGACTACCCCGTGACCCAGATGCTACGAAGATCATGCAACTAATTCGAGATGTTTGCTGCTTCCATGAGAAGCTTCTGCGGGCATGAAAATCTGGTTCGCTAAGCCTTACTGGTCTCAGATCCTCAAGTGCTTGGGTATCTCAATCTTGTCTATGTCTACGACGTATACAAACATATATTACACGACCTATTTGTGGGAACTATATCTTACACCATGCCTCGTCACGCTTCCGCTTTCGCCACGCTGTGTTGTACAAGACGAACCGAGCCCATTCCCCTGTTCAACCAGGCAGAGCTCTCGACACATGTACATCGCGTCAACAGCACGCCGCGCCATTCCTCAAATCTCGTGCAACTGCTACATCACAAACGCAACCCGCCTCTTCGGGACGCCGATGCACGTATCCCCGCTAGAGAGCCTGCTTGCACCCGCCCGGCGGGCATCGGGGAATACTGATGGAAGCAGCGCTTCCACCTCTGTATCCCGATGGATCATGCAAGGGCCCAACCGCATCCTTGGATGGTCATATGACCGGCAATCTGGTGATACACGACATACGCTACACCTCGCCTGTTTAGTATCTGGCATCTGCCGTCCCTCCCACGTGAACCGTTCGCACCAACCTTGTGGTGGTCTTGTGCTTCCGCACCACGACGCCGAGACCCCTGAGGCCTTGCACAATGGCACGGAAGCCTAGATCGTCGTCACACTGCGACCACGTGTCTCTTTCCGAAAATGGCCTGTCCAAGCTAGGCATGTGTTAACGAGTATCGTGGCCTCGCGACCCCAACCCTGCACTCGCATCCAATCGAGCACATCGGCGCGCCCACTTCACTTCTGTTCCTGTCCGGATTAGCAGTCGCAACGTCCATGATGCCGCGGAAACGGCACGACATCGCGAACACTGGGTACCCCGGTGAGATAACTGAGCAAACGATCAAATCCCATTCCAAAGCCACCGTGAGGGGGGCAGCCCCAGCGTCTTAAGTCCAGATACCAGTCCAAGTCGCTTCCATTGAGGTTTTTCTTTGTTGGAATGCTCATGCCATGCAACCGCATATTTTCCTGTAGTTCGGTAAGACGATGTTCGCGCATCGATCCTCCGGCAAGCTCTCCAAGATCAGCAACAATGAGATCGAAACAGTCCACGGTTTCACCTTGCGAAGGCGAAGACGATGACTTTGGCATGTAAAAGGCCTTGATATCCCGTGGATAGTGCGTGATGAATACCGGCATCAGCGCGTCGCTCTCTGGGTCGTAACCTACATGCCTGGCAAGGTACTTCTCATGCTCAGACTGAAGTCCGGCGCCCCACATAGGAGTATGTTCAAACTTGTCAGGGTTGCTCTCTGCAACGGGCCGAAGTATCTCGATTGCTTCACTGTACGTGATTCGAGGCCACTTGCTCGGCACTAGGAGACCTCTCCATCGACGTTGCAGTTCGACCCTACTGACAAGATCCTCGAAAGCCAAGCGCTCCGCTGGTTCCTTGGAGTCTAGCCTGTTGATGTCGAGCTCCTTGGCCGCGTTGAGCTGCTGCAGTCCTCTTACAAGGGAAGCTAACATCCTCTGGATAAAGTCCATGACCACATCCATGTCTTGTATGAAGCTCATCTCGGCCTCGAGCATGTAGAACTCGCTCAGATGACGTGAGGTATCACTCTGCTCGGCGCGGAAGGTGGGCGAAAGGGTCCACACATTACCGAGGGACTGGGCCAGTGCTTCGAGATGAAGCTGAGTTGAGACAGTGAGGTATTTGGTATCATTGAAGAAGTGCTTCTCTTTTGAGGATTGAACAGCAAAGGCCTCACCAGCACCCTCGCAATCAGAGGAGGTGATGATTGGTGGATGGGTCTGCTGGAACTTCTCCTGGAAGAAGAAGTGATTGAGCAGTGCAATGGAATCGGAGCGTAGGCGAAGCATTGTGGAGTTGATAGGGGTGCGAGACCGAAGATGCGGCATCTTCCGCAAGGTTTCGGGACTATGATACTTGTGTTGCATTGGATTTGTCTACGTGCAGCTGTTGCGTCAGTGTAATATTCAAGATGATCGGGTATATCAGCCTTACCTGAGGATCTGAAGGTCCCAGCAATTCCACTTCAGAGACGGTGAACTCTCCAGGTCTCGAGTTCTCGCTTGCTTCATTGGAGGTAGCTTGGTTACCGGTGGTATCCTGGTCGTGGCCTGATCTTGGAAGCGAATTTGGTAAGCTGCCTCCCGTTGGGTCCGCATCGGCACTCGTTATCGAAGAGGATCCATGGTCTAGATGTTGGCCTGAGAGTTCACCAGCGGCATTATGCCAGCTACCCTTGAATCGCATTGCCGCACCAGGTCGTATCCTACATCCCATATCAGCAACTCAGGCACTTGCTATGCGGGAGCGACCCACATACTCTGCCGAAAGCTCTTTGGTAACAACGGCTTGCAATGGGCGCATCGAAGAGCCATCGAAGATGTCGACGAAGCGCACTTGCGAGCTCTTGCGTACTGATCGAACCCAGCCGCAAACTTCAACCTGCTGAGCCTCCTTGCCAGACTTCCAGGACTTGAGGTCGGCAATGGTGGTTACGCCCTGGTTCCGACCAGACTGAGCCCGTATAGAGTAGGTTCTGCGTGTTGAAGATCCCGGTTGCCATCGTCTCAGCAGCCAACAGGCGTGCAAAGCCCGCGCTGTCGCCGTGAGATGTGAGGAGGAAGAGACAAGTGCCATGTTGTGAGAAGCGACCCACGCCAGAAAGCAATAGCTTCAGTCGCGACCCGCCATACAAACACACGCCTGAAGCCTGTAAAGACAAGGTTCGTTTCAAGAAATGAGCAAGCACCAAGGGTCAGGCAGCTCATATGAAGTTCAATAACGTGCCAGTTGATGCTGCTGCTGAAAAAAATTATGGAGCCTCCTGATAGACGATAAGTGGAACAACCGTTCCGGGCAAGTGTAGGGTAAGTAGATGGCCGCTGGTAACGTGTGCCTTCCCCTGATGGCGCGTGTTGCGACGGTACGGTAGTTCTTACCTGCCCGGACTTCCTGGAATCCTTACCAATTGCACCTCCCTTGCTTTCCTTACGTATCCGTACCGTAGGTATAATTACCTAAGCAAACCGAGCATGATTCTTCGTCCTTCCGATCCTCGTGCCTTGATCGCTTCTTCCTCGCATCTTAGCCAATGCCATCCGTTGAGCCGCTGAGCCCTCAGCCGGCAACGCGTCTCTGATGACGCCCCGGGCAGGTATGGGCCCGGCCCTCCCGCGGACGGTGCCGTGCGTCTTGCCCCAAGCAGCAGATCAGCCGTCTCGGGAGGCCGCATTGCTAGACGCTGGCGGTGGGTGATATCACCCGGTGGCCTCCCAGCTCTCCCCATCCTGAGGCGCCACCCCGGTTTCCATGGACAATCTAGGGGAGCCGGCGGTCAAAGTAACCTTGCATGCATGAAGTCAGTGGGGGACGGCATCATGAAACTCCAGCCTGTTCTTGGACGCGATTCTTTGCCAGCCGTCCCCCAAAACGACCAAAGTTACCGGACTATGATCCCCCAGCCCTTGGTCAGTCAGTTACCCTCGACCTTATCAGCTGGCAGCTACTCGCCGGGTTACGCCGCTCAGACCCATCCCTGCCACAGCCGTCCATGGTTCCTTCAGGTGCCGGATCGCACCTTGCACTCGTTCATCTTATGTGACTGGACCACCATCTTGGGACGGCTGAGGGGACGGGGGTATAGAGAAATAACCCCCTTGCTGTTTTGAGAAATACTACGCATTACGATGTCGCTACGAACATCTCGACTCGACAACCCCCTCCAGAGTGTACCGGTGTACCATTCGTTCCTGGACGGTATACTGTCACGTTCAACTACAGTGGGCTTATTGAAACTTGAGGCATGACCGAGGCGACCCTTGTTCGAGTATCCTGGTACATTTCTTTCCAGGAGATGTAGCCGTCTTGCTACATCGCCTATTTACCTTTGGTGTCTCAACTCGCCTCTGATCTTTTGCCGGAACCGGTCAGACGCAGACGGCTGCCCTCCTGCCGCCCACATGGAAAGGTTTCTCTTGCCCGGCTACCGCGCTTCTTCACCATCACCACGCTCCTCACCCGTCACGCGTGCCAATATCCAGGCCCCGTCCTACGCCAACTGGTACAGGCCGCCAGCCTTGACAGTACGACACTGATAGTACTCGATAGGCACCCAGATATGCCTGTCTGCTGGTCTGTTCATAGGTCGATGCCAAGCCGAGATGGTGTGCCACAGATCTGGTCCGCATCGTCCCGCAACAATGTCCCGGCCAACATCCGCCCTCTCCTCACACTAGTGATGAAGTTTCTTTTTCCAACTCCCCAGTCACATCCTTTCAACCTCAAAACACGCACATCAAAGGAAATAGGTACACCCATCCAACGTGCACGCCCCCCCCTGTGTCTTTTCCCTCCGTCGCAGCTGCTGCGTCGCTGACAGGTCCGCCTCGTTTCCTACCACCTTTTCGATAAGCAAGCTCAACACCCGTGCCTTCTTGGCAAGTGCAAGATCAAGCAGTGAGTCCGAGCATCGACAAGGGCTGGAGGGTATCAGCCAACATGCTCTTTCGAGAGGGCATGGCCACTTCGCCCAGCTCCAACACATGTCTTTGCGCCAGGTAGTTTCGCATGCTGGGGACACCACCTGTGCATATTCACCCCCCTTCCCCATCGACTCATCCCGCCGGCTTGGAGATCATGTTTCCCTCGTGGCCCCATTTCCTTTTGTCTCTCCAGCAAGACACCATGTTCCATATACCACGCCAAACCACATACCCCNCTTGTACGGCAAACCAAGCGATGAGCTTTCCCATCCATCACATTCTGTCCTGCTACTAGGACCCTTCTTCCGCTCTATCCCGTTTGGCTCATCCACTCGCCTGCAGCTGGCTTTGTTCCAAACGAATGGTTCAGATCTTGGACCGAATAGGTTGCACAGCTCTTCGGCATATCCCTCCACCTTCGCTTGCATCCTTGAAGCCGTTGACCTTGACCTCATCCAGATACCCATTTCTCTTTGAATCACCGCCATAACCCTCCCCCTTACTGCATATTCCAGTATATAAGTCTGGCTCTCTCCTCGGCTTGATGCCCTGCTCCATTGCCTCTCCGTACCTCGGCTCTCATACCAATCGCTCACCTACTCCACCGCATTCCCCATCACATCTACTTCTTGCCTCAACAGGAGTCGGGGCAATGTCTTCGACGTCTAGATCGAATCGTGTCAGGCCTTCAGAGGTGGCGGCCGACACCAAGAAGAACTTTATTCCTACTGTTCGGGAGCAATATGCAGAAATTTTCCCCCCATACTCCACGTTGTACCGACAGCCCAATGAGCAAATACTCATCCAACGTCGAACATTCAACACTCACCCGCCAATTTTCCGTTTTGAGGCTGGCGATCCGGTCATGCGGGCCATCTGGTATGCCTCAATGGATACCAGTGAAAGGGCGGATGGCTCGAGAGTGCGCGTGCCTTTCATCTGCGCCGCCAACGAACGCCGCCCAGGGGGTGATTGGGAAACGGGCTGCGCAGGGTACGAAGAGAGGCTGTGCCGTCGAAGCAACCTCTCCGCTACGTTGAGCTCCCCTTGGCCTGGTACAGGAGAGACAAGTAACTACCCGATTCCGTCGACCGGTAGCATACTGTCGAACTCAGTGGTGGTGTGCCGCGGACCCCATGATCGCTACGAAAAGCTCGAGGCCTGGTATGACGTACCAGTGATTTCAACAGCACCTATTCGATGGCCCAAGCTCAGAGACAACGGATCCAAGTATTCCTTTTCCGAGGAGCGCGACATGATGCGGGAAAAGATGCGAGGTGCCCTTCGCATATGCCTCTACAACGATTATGATCGCGTGGTCATTGGCGACTTCGGCCTGGGCAACGGCTCTCGCAACCCCCCCCAAGAGGTGGCCGAGATGTGGCGGGACGTGCTCCTCTTTGACCCAGACCTTCGCGGCCAGTTCGCCTACGTTGTATTCGTTTTTGAGGAGCCTGCTCAAAGTACAATGCGTTTCATCCTCGAGGACCTAGCTCGTAAGGAACACAAGCGGGAAAGCACCAAAGGCAGCTCCAAGGGAAGCTCCAAGGGAAGCTCCAAAGGCAAGTCTCGCAGTGAATCGCACAGCTCAGGGTCGCTACTCAGGAAAAGCAGCAGCGTGCTCACCGACATGGAGATTTTTGCGCATATATTCGACTCAAGAGAAGTCGGCCGTGTCTTGAGCCAGCCTGATCCACGCTATGCCCTCAACATGATCACCACCTAACCTGGTTTGTTGGGCAAGGCTAGAGGGACGCGTTATAGAACCGTGCCACACAGGTAGCATTTGCTCCGCTCCCCCAAAAGCTGCGCAGGCCACCTTGTTCGAGAAGTAGACCCGGGCAATTGCAAGCACCACATTCTTGGACGCCTACGGGGTGGGGAGTCGGCTGACGGGTCCCTCAGCTACACCATGGCTTGGCCAGAGGTAGTTACGCCACCCCGCCTTGTTTCCTCCGATTATTCTGTCATATTTTTGGGCTTGCGTGAAAACCCCGGGAAGGTTGCTGTTTGCTGTTTGCTATTTATTTTATTTTATTTTATTGAAGCGGGTTGTAAGTGATGATTGGTAGGACAGGACTTGCAGGGGTATCACTTTGGTTCTCAGCTTGGATTCATGGGGGAGGAGCTAATCAGGATTTCTGCGTCGTGGTCTGTATGTCTTGGAAATGCCCTTGTTTGATATGCAGCTGCCGCGTCAACGGGAGACGGGGATCTGAGATGGTTGCCAATTTTGACAACCAACCGCAACATGCTGTCTGACGTGGCCCTACAGTTATCAAAGTATGCAGGTCTTTGTTGCCCGTTTTCACAGGATGACCGCCGTCTGATGTGACTGGTGAGCACCACATAGTACTGGTCATCATGTATGGGCGCGGAAGGCCAGGTCAGACCAGGCCGTCGGGGACTCGACCAAGGACTCGGACGCTGCTGCTGCATCCCGCCCCATGTTCAGGACAGACCATGTAGGTGTTGTGCATGTAGGCAATACATGGCTTTGGCCGAGGACCGGCGGGCACGGGTTGTCCCTGGTTCAAGGGAAAGAGGACGAGGGGTTTAGTCATGTTTCACTTTGACCCCTGCTCCGGGGAAACGTGCAGTGACACACATATGCACGCATACACAACCTTGCGGTCGCCTCCACAAGGTCAGGAAAGTATACGGCAGACTGAGATGGCGGGCCATGACTGTCCACAAGCGTAGGGTTTCCCACATGCCCGTGGACAAAGGACGAACCGGCGGACGAGATAAGATGGAGGCAAGGCTGCTTGCCAGGGCCAACAGTCCGATACGGCACCAGGCTCCAGCATTGAGGACGGGCAGGGCGCGGCGAGGCGAGGAAGAAGCGAGCCGCATGGGACGGACCCGCAGGTGCATCAGCTCGCACATGGGATTTGCATGATTTGCCGCTAATCATCCCTGGAGACCCCCATGGCTCCGATCTTGGGGATATGTCGCTATCGCACCCGCCCGCCAGCACTTTCCGCTCAAGGGCAAGGAGTCTGAGGAGAGGGGGGTGGCGGTCAAGTAACGGAAAATGAGAGGGACAGGGGTGTCGGAAGCAGTTGCTCAAGCAGGAATTCCGTGACAAGATGCAAACGAGGCTCGGGGCGCCAATCTGCAAGCTGCAAAGCACATGTCGTTTTTATTATTATTATTTTATCTTTCGGGCATGCCCCGTGCATGGCCTGCGTCTCGAGGGACGCCCCTCGCCGGTTTCTGGACACGAGTTGACATTCTCGACGCTCGAGCACTTTGATCTTCTTCACCGGCGTCGCCTAGCTTGTCCGGAGCTCTCACAGGGCGGGCCGGCTCGACTTGCCGCCGGCCTCGCACTTTGGCCGACGCTTGGTTCCTCTTCGTTTCTTTTTCCTGTTCGCCGTTTCCTCTCAAACTCCGGCCATGGCAGCCAGGCCTTGACCTCGTAGAAAGCTGAAC
>LDEE01000020.1:68459-84835 GCA_001021365.1 Stachybotrys chartarum | reverse complement strand
AGCCCCCTGGTCGCCGGCCGGCGCGTTTCCTGTTCCACGTGGTCAGCAGCAACTGACCGCAGAGGACGAAATGGGGGACCGAAAAAAGCAACAAGAGGCAGGCGATGATGGGAAGAAGGTAATCGTGGTGGAAGAAGAAGCGTTCGGGGCGGAGAGTTCGTACGCCTGGACCTTGAGTTTGCACCCCCTCCACCTTCTTTTGCCTTTGCCTTTGCCTCTACCCTTACCGACGACCCCTGGTGCTTCCGGTACGTTACTCTTTTGCGGCTGATGTGTGTAACGGGGAGCTGATGCTCTGAGATCTTCTGGTTGCCGATCTATTGCACCCCCCTCCCCCCCTGTCTCCTGGACCATGTTGTTGCTCCTTCAGACTCTTCTATTTTTCTTTTCTTTGTTGGAATTGCTTTTTCCGCTCTTGTCCTGTTCGCTCTGCTTTGCCCTAGCGGTGATGCCGAGACACGAACGGGGGCCAACACGAAAAAAAACAAAAACAAAGGGGGAAGCAGAAGGAGACTGGTGTAAAACCACACACGAAGCTTGCCGCAAGGAATTGTCCAGAAGACGGCACCGCGTTGCGCCATGTCTTACTGCATCCCACGCTTTCTCTCTCTCTCTCTCTCTCTCTGTCGTGTGCTCCTCCACACCTGTTGGGAATCTCCCTCGACTCACCTCGGTCTCCCATGCCTCGAGAGCCGCCTCAGTCCCATTCTTGCTTCTTTACCCCCTGCTGGTTCACCCTTGACTCTTCGTACATTGCTCCCCCCACCTACCTGCCCCCTTGCTCATGATGTGTCGCATTTCCCTGCGTTAACGGCGCGAAGCTCGGCGGCCACATGGGAGAAACGTGCTGCTCTGGGAATGCTCAAACCTACTACGTAGTAGAACACAATCGAGCCTCGCCAAAGACAACTCTTGCGGTGAGACCGCCTCGGCATCATCTCCTCATGTGTAGTTGCTGAACCAAAACGGAAAGGGGAAAAAAAAAAAAAAAGGAAAAAGAAAGAAAAACATAGGCTCACCGATGTGTGATGAAGTTTTGCTTTTGCGAGTTCGTAGTCTACTGTAAGCTGGCATGACTGACATGGTTCCCTCATCACGCCACACCACGAGGCAGCTCGCGGGTGTTTTTCATTCTTCTCCATGAATATCTCCCCATCGTCCCATTTTTTTCAGCTCCCGCAACGCCCCCCTCCACCCCTTCGTCATAGCCCGCCAGATTGTTGATGCGATGCATCATTTCTCCTCGTCCTATCCTATACAGGTGGATAGTCGGCTCGATAGATCGCTGCCACGGGAGGGGCGGCAGTCTCGCATCTACACACACCCCTCCCAGCTGATCATGTACAGGCTACCTGCCGCCTGCCACCTGCCACCTGCCACCTGCCACCTGCTCGACGCCCAAGATAGCAGTTGGACTGCAAATGCCGGGCTGCCCTGTTTGCGTCAAGAGGCGCCTCCTCCCGTGCCTCGTGGCAGCTGGCTGGGCGCGAGGAGGGGGATGCGGTAGATGACGCACGGGCAAAGCGTGCGAGGGAACCCACGCGGGGACGACAGATCACTGAGATGGCCATGTGTTGGTGGCATCCCTTCTTGCGTGCTTGTCTTGGAACCATGTCCCAGCACCCCGTGCTGTTTGCCTGCCCTCGAGGCTTCATCCTGTCCGAGACAAGGGGCGACTGGCTCTGCCGCCCTTACATCATTGGGCAGGGAGCGCTCTACGGCGCCTCCGACAGCGTCAACCGTGCACCTCTTAGGGAGAGAGCATGTAGAAGGCACGTCATGTGAGTGAGTGTTTTGTGACAAGCCGAGGGAGCAAACAACGGTATTCGAGGGTACATCTCACACTGGAATTGCCGATACGCCGCGGCATCATGATGGGGAGACACGGCTTGTGCTTGGCGAATGTCCGCTTCCATGTTTGAATGACGAACCGAGTATTCATCGGAAATAAATTCGTCACTATCGCTACCCAAAACCACCCGAGCAACTCCGTTCATGCATGCATCGCCCCCCTCCCCTTCCCCCAGTGCCAAGCTCGATGTCAAACAATCATTGTCAAAGTACCGTTACTCGCTACCAGTACGACGGTCGTAGTGCTGTAAAGTTGGCCAGACTTGCTGCGTCCGTCTCTCCTTCCCTTTTGCGCTGCCCGCTCAACTGGATGTCCTGTTAGCAATTCGTCCATTCACGATCAAAGGGGGCTGATGGCATCATACCTCTAGCTGCACTCCTTTGTGAATATGCACCAGCCAGTCCACGTAGCTCTGCGCCTCGTTGTTCCTGTCCTCGACCAGCATGCGTGCAAACTCATACTCGGCCCCGTCGATGCCCTGTCTTGCGAGCTGCAGCGTCAAGCCCTTGGAGCCCCGCAGCGTCTTGAGGAACTCGATAATGTTGCGGACTTGGGCATTGAGATGTGTCTCCAGTACAGGCAGTGCCGATGTGTATGCGTCGAGACTCTTGAGAGAGTCCTTGTCTGCTCCGAACAAGTCCGCGATCAGGTTGGGTGAGGTCTGCGCGTGAAACCAAATCAGGCATATTTGGCCATTATCAACCAAGTACACGCCGCCAGGTTCCACTCGCGAGAAGGACGTCCTCACGGCGGGTGGCATCTTGAGATGGCCAGTCTCCGGATCTGCGAAGCCGTCCTCGGGCTGTAGATTGTGGATAGGGATCATCCGCGGGTACAGATACAAGCTCAATTCCAAGGGACCGATGGAGCGCATCAGGCGCAACTCGTTGACCCTCCTATCCGAGCTCTCCAGCCCACCCTTGAACGCTCGGCATTTGATGAGACCAAGCATGTACATGCAAAACTCCTTGAGCCGCTCGGGCATGACGAGTTGACCGGGCGGGTGCTGCTGGGCCGAGTGTTTCCTATAGCAAGCTAGGATATCGATGGTGCGCTCCGTGAGCCAATTCCGGATGTCCTTGAGGTTGCTTGAGCTAGTCGTGAGCTTGGTGCTGGCCTCTTTAGCAAGCAAGGAGATTACGGCATCTTGGTCGACAAATTTCAGGCAAGCCCTGATGCCCTGCTCTCTTACTCCGGCCTCCTTTGGTGTATCGCTCACGCTCGCAATGATGTTGGAGCATCTGACTCTGCGCTGCCCACTAGCTGTGGTGTACAGGAGAGCGGACTGAAAGTGGGCGTCCAGTTTCGGATCGAGTTTACCGTCGTAGCTAAAGGACACGCCCAGTGCCTTGTCAGCATCAACTACACCAATCTCCAAATCGGCTCCGAAGGTGTGCTGGATGAAGTTTCCATGGTACGCTGAGACCTGAAGACCAGTAGAGCATCGGACCTTCATGAGCGCCTGGAAGCCAGACTCGCGGGTGACTGCATGGCTGATCTCGGCTGACATCTTGGCGCTGTCCCTGGGCGCGATGAAGTTGGGGTAGTAAAAAGTCTCCCCACCGGTTGTGGCCGCCACATGGCCTTGTACCGTTAGCAGTAAGTCTGTACAGAGGTGAAACATCTACTTACCAATGGTGGCAATGTCCAAGTAGCCGCCGGAAGGAGCAGCAAGGAAGAAGTCAACGCCGGCACCAGCAGCCGCCATCTTTTCTGCCAACTTCTTCCATGCCGGATGCTCTGTGGTGTATAGTTTCTTGTCCATTTCTCCCCCAGGGTGATTGCCATCGTCACGCAAGAAGAGTCTTCCAGGTCCCCAGGTTGGCAGTGCCGAGCAAGCACACAGTACTCGGCCACCCGTCTTCTCCAGCGCTGCCAGAGCCGAGTTCAGTCCGGCCAGGAGAGCCGGTTCCGGGTTTTTGATGGTAGAAAACATTTGCGGAAGCCGAGTAAGGAGAGACGAGATGACGGCTTTGGATTCGTACGGGTCAACAAAAAGACCTTCACCCAAGGGCAAGAAGGGGTCCTCCAGATCCGGCATTATCAGCATCTGCGCCTGGTCCAATCGTGACTATGGAGGTGATTAGCAATCGGCCGATATAGGATTTGCTTCGTCAAGATACTTACGTTTACATTGTAGAATTGGATATCCTTGTCATAGGTGACGAATCCTACTTTTGTACCCTGGGGTACCCTCCGTTTGACCTCTCCGTTGTCATCCTTTTCTTGGTCGTCGCCGCCATAGAGGGCGGCTAGGATGCCATCGCAGAATGTCTCCATGAATCCCTTATTGTACGACTCTTGGGTTGCGTCAATCAAGAACAGCCAGCGCTGCCCCACAGGCTCTTTGGTCCAATACTCCTTAGGTACGACGAACTCGACTGTGCCGCGGTGTAGCTCTGGCCGCTGGTCTCGGTCGACACGTACCCCCTGGGGACTCGTGGCGCAAAAGTATTCGCCGGGAGTTTCGTTGGCGTACGTGCAGAGGTTGCAAATAAACTTGTTGCCGCCAGATCGAAACATCATAAAGGGGTTGATGTAAGCTCGACATCTTCGGCAACGGGGGGGGCCCGTTTCTCCAAAGTCCAGCACCGGCACCTCACTTTCGCCGGGCTGAAGAGGAGCTAGGGGCTGTAGAATAAGGCCGAGGGGTAATCCGGTGGCATTTAGGCCGTCAGTGGTGGATGGGATGTTGTTAAGTGTAAGACGGGCGTGCTTGGGCGAGGCATTGCCTTGGTCGAAAGCGACGAAGGAGACAGTCGCCGGCGGGGGAACATGTCGTTCAAAGGTGGGATATACGTTCTTGAGATAGTATTGCTGGATTCCGTCCCGAGATGCTGGGACGCTGGGCATGTCATCGGCGGATACCTTGGCAGGCCCGGCCGCAGGGATGGTCGTCGAGGCATCGGCCGACGCATTGTTGCCAGAGAATCCACCAGGAAACTGTGGCGAGGGCGCTCCAAAGGTAGCAGCAGGGTTCACGGGGCTAGGGAACTGGCTCTGTGCTGCCAGGCCGGGTGTGCCCTGAGGAGTTCCAAACTGGCCGCCGCCAAAGGCAGGGGGCGCAAAGCCCGGGCTGTTGAGGAACTGACTTGCGGGCGTGCCGGGTGCGGGCATGCCATTGAACGCCTGGGACGAGCCAGTAGCATCCACGGTATGGTAGGCGTGTCTGTCCTTCTTCTTTTTTCGAACGCTGGCCTGGCCATCGCCGAGGTTCATGCCCGCCATTTGAGCGGCAAGGGACGGGTCGGGGGAGGCCGCAGGCTGCCCGCCAAAGTAGCCTTGGCTTTGGCCCTGGACCTGAGGGGAACCGTACGGCTGACCTCCATACCCGGGTGCTGATGCCGGAGAAGGACCGCCCTGGAACTGCTGGGGTTGTGGGGAGCCGTAGGGAAACCCTCCTTGCTGCTGGTACGGCGATGCGGCCACGGGAGGCTGGAACTGCTGAGGCGCGGGAGCGGTGGTTCGGTTGGGATCGTTGGGGTCGATGACCTCGCCCTGGCCGAGGGCATGGAATTGGGTATAGTCGGCCATACTGCGTGGGTTTGGCGTCGTGGGCGGGCGGCTCGTTCAATCGAAGGGTATCAGATGTCGAGATAGGGACAAGGGGGAGCTCGAGAGGGGTTCAGCGAACAAGGCGACGGGCAGGAGGCAGATGCAAGGCAGACATAAAATTCATACAACGACAAGTCTCGTGAGCAGGCTTTCCATCATATCAGGCTAGCGGTGATGATGTTAGTCCTGTGCCAACGTCTGGCGTTAACACAAAGTTGGTGTTTTGAACCACCTCGCTGCTTCGCTGGCCTTTTCCTCGACCGATAATTTTGGAGAGCTCTCGACTCAACAAGGGCGACAGTTACCTTGCGGCCCGCTTGGCTCCGATTGGTAAGGTCAAGAATGCTAACCTGTCAATGCGGGGCCAACACGTCCACCGCAACGAACCGAGCCGATCCGTTAATTCATCACGTGGTCTCTCACATGATCTGACTTACACGCCTCTCGTCGACGAGTTGGCTTCAGAAACGAGGGCCTGTTGGTTCGTTGCAATGCCATGCCAAAACCATGTATGGCTTTGCACTAATTATGGCTGGCGTATGCTTACTACCGTGGCACCTTCTGGTCGGAGATCTCTCGCTGCTACATTTCGGTCCTTTTGGTAGGCATCATTCCAGGCGTGTGGGATGGGCCTCAACGCGCCTCCAGCAATAAGCGGTCTGCTTGGTGACGCTCGCCAAGTCGTCCGCAGCCGCGGTGTCTTCTTTCAAAAATCGTTTGTTTCAAGAGAAGCAACGCTCGAGCGTTCAATCAACCATTGTTATTTCAAGATCTTTGGTCAGTATTGTGCAGATTGAAGCTTGGGCATCCTTGGGCATCTCCTACAGAAGCTTGCCGAAGAAAGGGCACACCGCTCTGCGACAAATCCCGCAACTCGCAATCTGAATGGGCAGTTAAAACCACTTGATGCACTGCTTGAATCAAAAGTAAAGCAGTAATAGGCTTTGAAGAACAATTGCCAATTGGCAGCAGTGTGGTGGAGTAAGATGGGAAAGAAACCGCAAGACACCACGCGTGCGAAGGCGCGGCGCGTGTGCGCACTGCAAACATGATTTGAGTAAATGGAAGTAGATCTGGAGTATAACCAACCCCATTCTCGATTCGCTTTACGTAGCGTGTCCTAGAACGAATCTTACAAGTTAACGAAATGACCCGTTCCAGTAACTGGGTGCTGTGGCATCTGGTAGCACTGTAGGCAAAACAACGCGCTTCACACCAGCGCCACTGGGGGCGACCACGCCTCACATACATGTCGACGTGTGTGAGATTAATTCATGGCCAGTTTACATAAAGATGAATCTGTTTCTCGTGTAAAGGAGGGAGGCTCATTGGCGCTGGGGCCTGTACTTTTGCGTGGCTGCGGTCACTTTGGCGCGCAGTGATGACGCCTGCGATGGCCTCATTTTCCGGCCCAAGCCACGCACCACGGCCGTAGAAGAATCGCTCACTCAACCCACGACACAAAACACGCGTTTTCAAATGAAATAGCAATTCACTGTTCACTACCGCACTGCCGCATCTTCTCCGAGAAGCTCAGGCTCTCGAGGGCAGGAAGCTCGGGGTCTCGGCCACAGTCACCAAGACGCACCGCGTCTTGGTCGGCTTATGCTTGCGCACTCGTCCATCGCCGCCACATATAAACCACATACGTCTACGAATATGGTGATTGGTATCACTTTAATAGAGCGGCGTTATCTCCCAGTCATCCATCCTTGTCCTCGATGAGCCACTGTCGTTAAACAGCTGAGCATGAGAAGGGATAAGAAGAGAGAGAATCGAGGAACGGCGAGGTAATGGATGGAGGGGGGGACGTCGTTGAACCTCGACTGGAGCCCGGATCAGACAAGCAGCGTCAAGGAGGGTGGACCTGGGGAGCCCAAGGCTTTGGGGCCGACCAATCAAAAAAATGGCCACGGCAGATGGATTGATTTTCCCATTTTCGGACGAGGCCCTGATGGTGACTTGTGTCGATAACGCTGGAGAAGCGCGGCCCAGGTCGCCAACCTGTGGCTTGAGCGCTTGTGCTGGGAATCGAGGGGTCCTGCGAATTTCTGAGTACGCTGCCCGATGGGGTAAAGCTTCTGACGTACTCCAGCACCTTTAATCCCTTCCGGTGCCCTATTTTCCCTCTCATCACAGCCAAGGTGTGTGTCGCGTGGCAGCAAGCCACCTGATGCGCAACAGCTTCGGCCGCACATGCCCAAGCTGCCCCTCTCTGGGAGCCCCCCCCGTCCCGGCCGGACGCGGTTTGTGTGGATCCGTCTGCTCGCTGTCACTGCACTGTCGCTCTTCTTTTTTTTTTTTTTTTTTTCTGTTCATGCCCTGGTGCCTGTGGCTGATCGGACAGTACCTCGCCCACCCCGCCCGCCACGTATCCATGTCCGCGTCTGTTGGAGGGAGGGTACCTGACCCAAAGTACATGCTGCAGGTGATCTAGCGGCAGTAGTGCGTGCCTGCTGTCGCGGCAGCTCGTCGAGCTCTGGCGTGCACGCCGCACCAGCGGCAGCGGCAGCAGCAAGCAAGAGCTACTGATTGCAGTCTTGGGGTGCTGCCCCCGCCCGATATATATAAACATGCCCTTCCCCCTCCACGCGCCCGACTCTGTCGGCCCTCCTCGTCTCTGCTCCCTTCTCTGCTTCAACGATCCCATTGCTCGTCTCCTTCTCGGCTACATTTGCACCGCCTCAGCTGATCAGCTACTTCATCTACTCTCTCCGCCTCACAGCAACTCTTGCGTCCAAGAAGCCCCAAGCAGCTTCATTCCGTCACCATGCCTCCCAAGAAGACCGATGCGCCTGCTGCCCCCAAGGCCAAGGCAGCTCCTAGCCATGCCAGCTACCAGGTTTGTGCCCGTCGGTATTTGGAGCAAGGGACTTGTTTGCTAATGACGACAAGGACATGATCACCGACGCTATTGTCAATGTGCGTTTTGTTGTTCCTGCGCCTCCGGCGCATTCTCCACCTAGACGCGAAGGGGTTTCGGTCGCAGCCCAAGTTGGCGCACACCAGCCCTTGAAGCTTTTCGCACGCATCTCAACTTCTTCGTTTTCTTGACCATGCTTACTGACTGGACTCTCTGCAACAGCTCAAGGACCGCAATGGTTCTAGGTAAGCACCGCCATCTTTTTATCATCCATTTACCACCCGCTCAATCCGTCGGCTCTCCCGCCAGCCCCATCCCACCATCGTACGCGCTTGGAGTTTTCCCTGATTAACAACCCAATAGCCGCCAATCTCTCAAGAAGTACGTCAAGGCCAACAACAGCCTGAACGTATCGGACAACATGTTCGACTCTCTCTTCAACAAGGCACTCAAGTCAGGTGTCGAGAAGGGCGTCTTTGAGCAGCCCAAGGGTCCTTCCGGCGGCACCAAGCTGGCCAAGAAGAAGCCCGAGCCCAAGAAGGAGAAGAAGCCTGCTGCCCCCAAGAAGGTCGCTGCCCCCGCCAAGGCTGCCGAAAAGAAGGCTGCTGCCCCCAAGAAGGCTGCTACCGCCGCCGCCCCCAAGGCCGCTGAGAAGAAGACGGCTACTCCCAAGAAGGCCGCCGCCCCGAAGAAGGCCGCCGCTCCCAAGAAGGCTGCCGCCGCCCCCAAGAAGGTAGGTCATCAAGGTGCAACTAGAAGCTGGCATTTACTAATGCCTTACCAGGCGGAGAAGCCCGAGACTGTTCTGACCAAGACCAAGTCTGGCCGCGTCGCCAAGGCGCAGAAGCCTGTGACGAAGAAGGCTGCTCCTAAGAAGGCTGCCGCTCCCAAGAAGGCCGCTGCTGAGGCACCAGCTGCCAAGGCATAAGAGCTCGAGTCGACTCGGCTCGGCTGGTCTCCTTGAATCTTAATGACGACTTACGGCGTTACGGTATTCTCTGGTCCTAAGGGTATGGATGGGAAGCAGGGTTGTCTTTGGGATATGTTGTTTGAGCGGGAAGCGCAGGGACTGCGTATTTGCGATTTTGTTGCTCGCCTTTACGACACAAAGGGTTTGCATCTACAACTTGTGCATCTTCTGTAGCCAATCGTCTGCTCGAGCGGTCGGCGCGCCAGGAAGAGGGCATCCGACGGCTTTCATTGTATGATTATCATCATGACACACGAACACCAATGCAGGCGCGATGGCGGCTGCGGCCTTGGACCTGGGGGCGCGGGGACGCGAGAAGACTATTTGGGACGCGCGGGTGGTGTGACTTTGTGCTGGGCACGCTAGGACGGGTTGTGGCGGCAAGCGATGTAATTATACCAGTGTTTTCGTTTGGCGCGGAGTACAGTAGAGGAGAAAAGACATTATGCACATAATCTCGACATTGGAAGACCAAAGTGTGTGGGGGCTCGATTTGACCCTGAGATGGCGCGCGAGTAGTGAGGAGCGTGGCACGACGCGGTTCGGGGCTTCAGCAAGGGTTTGTTTACGTGGGATCCGTGTCGCATCGGCGGCCAGGGGTATCACGTGCCAACTTGATCAAGGTGCTAGCACGTGTGTTCAGGATGTGAACCTATGAAGGGGCGGTAGAGAAGCAATATTTGACGAGTTTTGATATTTTGCTCTTCATGAGTGATTCAGAGGTGTCGGCACGCGCCTGTTGAATTGCTCATGAGCACTAACTTTAACGTGGTTTAACTTTGACTTACACGGGCCTAAGCCCATATCCACAACATGTTGACCGTTTTGAACGGTTCATCCGGACGGGAGGGAGGCCTAAACGGTGGTTTCAGACGAGCAATGGGGGCTACGTCAGAGGGAATAAGACACGCCTCACCGCTCAGACGTGAAGGCGCACGGCACCTTACGAAGCCCTCCATCTAGGTGGGGGAAAACGAGGCTGCCGATAAAGCCCGACGGCGACAATCTGCCCTTTAAAGCCCTGCGCACTTGACACCGAGGGAATGGATAGGTAGCGAGAGCATTGTTATGAGATGAGATTCCCCGCAGGTTGGTATGCTAACTCCATCCTTTGGCTGCGCCGGGCATGGGCTCTGCCGCTACAAGTGTGGTTCGTACAGCTAACTTTGACGCCGCTTGCCGTGCTTCAACGTCAACACAGCGGTGCTAGATCTACATGCAGCTTTGCTGGACGGCCGGTGGTGTTGCTATTTTTTCTCCCCCCTTCGGCTGCATCATGCTCCAGCAGCTGTAGCGCATGATTCATGGATCGGATGACAGGATGATGAACAGTCGTGGGGGTTTTTTTTTTTTCTCCATATGCCAGCGCCTACCTTATTGTGACATGTCTTCGTGCTTGTGTTGTTTTAGACATTGAGGCAGGCGCGAAGAAAGCGGGCTGGGCATTACCAAGGCAGGCGCTAAAGCCGGGGACGAGCAGCGTCGTTGGGATCTTCTCAATAAACGATAAATGAATAAAACCCCCAAGGAAAAGAGGAAGGAAGGAAGGAAGGAGTGGCGGGACAAAAGGGGATACATGGGGAGCGAATAAGAGGGTGCAAAGCCTGTTGGGACCTTGACCCTGCATACTGTATCCTGGCAGAAGTGGCTTGCATTTGCTCATCCCCAACTCCCCTCGCGTCTCGACCAGGCGCCGGTGCTGCTGCAGTCGGTGCTTGTCCAAAGCAAGAGACATTGGAATCCTCCTAGCACGCGTGGCCCTAGCCTTAGGGGTGACGAAGGCAGCCACCTCACCTTGGTATTTAGTTGCCTGCCTTGCTTACCTTGCCTGGTACCTGATGTCGTCTTCTTACATCTTTTGGTCCTTGCTGACTTTCCCTTCTCTTTTCCCTCCCTGTCGCAACCCTAAACTGATCCTTTGCTCCATTCGTTGTTTGGGCCGCATCATCCGGCCGGTGGGAAACAAAAGTCGACCGGGGCAGCCTGTCATACGTCAAAAGATGGCGTACTGTCTCCCACCCTAGCCCACAGTCATCGATTGGACGGTTATTAGTGACAGCTGCTCAATCATCAAGATCAGATCACCACCCGCTCGCCAGCCACGTTCCCCTTCTCAATTCGCAGGACACAGCGCTACACGTACGGCAGGGAGGGAACGCAACCGGCAGAGCATCATTGTCACCTGGGACGCCGGTTCCCACCATGGCTTCGTCCAATCCCTTCCGCAGGAAATCCCCGCAGGGCATTGAGCGGTTCCCGCCCATTGAGGCCATTGACACCTCGGGGGTCTTCGCCCACCACGACCCGCGAGCTCCGGCATCTCCGGCTGGCGCTGTTGATGCGCGACAAAGAGCAGGAACAGCCGACAGCACAACCTCCAAAACGGTCAAGAAGGTTTGCATTGTGTCCCCGCCGCCGCTCTCTCCAGACTCGCCTGAATGGCCAGCGAGTGTGAGCGCCGTTGCACCGTCGGCCTCGGCCCATTCATCCTCATTCTCGCCCTCCTGGACCGCAGACCGCCGCTTCCAATATGATTCATTCACCGCCGCCGCCAACTCTGAGGATGACGACCGCTACAGCACGCCTTCTTGGAACCATTCTAGCGGACCGCCTGCTGGCGCATCAACAGCTGGCCAACCACCACCCAATCCCTTTGGCAAGACGCTGCAGGATCTGGAAGATGCCAGGCTCAACGCCGAGCTACAGAAGGAGAGGCGCGAGGAAGGTGATGCGTTGAAGATTGGCAATGCCGTGGGCAAATCGCTAAATGTAGACTCATTCCATCGCCTGCTCATGACGGGCAGGGCGGATTACTCGGGTCCTCCGTCGAGCGAGAGCTCAGCCGTGGGCGATGCGGTGCCGACGCGGGACGCCTCAACGGCGGGCGCATCATCATCATGTACCTTTGAAAGCACAGGACTGCTTTCGGGAGATCAGCCGCGTCAGCCTTCTTACCGTTCCGAACGCGATGATAGCCGTCGCAGCGCCGAGGATCAGGACGATGAGGACGACAGCTCCATTTCCGACTCCAGCGTCAACATTCAGCTTGGCTCCAAAAGCTCGGGAGCCAAGAAGCCCGCTCCGCCACCGCCCAGCTCTCGTCACGGGAAATCTCTCAAGTTCGAACTCAAAGACGACGCTTCCATTTCCCCGCCAAGTTCAATCAAGTCGCCCCCTTCCGACGTAAACAAACCCCTCCCGCAGCCTCCAGCTCGCAACGAGCTGCACGATGACACCGAATCGCCCTTTGATCGAGAGTCTGCAGGCAAGGTTCCGGAGCTGGAACCACTTCAATCGCCTATGCCATCGCAGAGGAAGAGCATCCCAGCTCCACCACCTCGCAGAGGGCTCTCCAGGAGCGAGAGCAAGACACAGCAGCAGGCACCAGTCAACATTCCCCAAGCTGCATCGCCCAAGGCAGAAGACGACGATTCATCCATCGGTGGCGGGAGATCCCGGTCCAGCAGCTTCCGTCAAGGACCGCCCGCGCCTGCCCCTCCGCCTCCTCGTAGGTTACACGGGGGGGGCGGGTCAAGGCAAGCAAGTGGTACGACACCTACCGTCACCTCGCTCGGTATGGGGCAGGCGCCGCTGTCTCCGCCTCCCTCGACTCCGGTGCAGGACGGGACGGAGGAGTCGGCGCAAATATCCGGCTCACCAGAGCCAGCATCAGGCGGTGATGTCTCTAATACTGCAGGTGCCAAGATGGCTGCGCCCCCTCCACCGCCTACACGCAATGCTTCCATCCGAAGACCTCCTAGCGTTCACAGCGTAGACTCGGGCGTCCGGCACATCGCTTTCGAGATGAAACCTCGCGAAAGCATGGCACCACCGCCTCCGGCGCCGCGACGGCAGAGGGGAAGCAGCCGGAGCAGTGTAGATGGACCGCCAGGCCGCGTCAGCGACGTTTCGTCTCGACCACGTTCAACTCTGATCCAAGACAGTTCTACAAACGTTGGTTCGCCGCCAAATTCTGGCAAGGGGGTAGACATTCTAGCAGACCTGACGGCACTGCAAAGAGAAGTGGATGCGTTACGGGGGAAGAGGAACTGAGCCGAGATTTGGCTGGGCAGTACGATTTCACTTGATATCATATCATTTTCTGCAAGTCACCACATTTAGATAGGAAACGGCAGGAAGAGGTATGCCGTGGCGTTGGGAATGGGCGAGAGCAGAGCGTTGTACAAGGTGACCAATCCTTTTGTTGTTGTTCTTTTCTTCTTCTCCTCCTCTTTCCTCTTCTCCTTCTTCTTCTTCTTCCTCCTCCTCTTCAATATCAGATCTGTGTTGGAAAATGAAAGCTGTGACGCAAAGGCCCATATTTGGTCGGTATTGCACAGCTTCAGCACCGTGGGTAAGGTAGGCATCGACTAGGTTAGCCGGAACAGAGTGCCAAGGATCCATCTAGCGGCGATCTTCGGCCGGGACCGGAGCGGCCGCAAGATGCAGCAATGCTTATTACATATTTCTCATTGCTTACTGAACAATCGCATATAAATCGTCAACTACTCAACCGTTTTCACCCCCGCTTCGGATGAATCGCGAGCTGGTTATTGCTTAGAGCGCGCATATAGAGAGACTCGTCTTAACCATGGCGGCAGCTGCGTCATACTTAGACGATGTGCTGGCGGCGGCTAAGCTTGTTATTGTATGTTGCTGCATTCTTCACGGTATAACCCATGTCACACTGCAGAGCTTTATCTGACAAGCGGTGGATATAGAAAAAGGCGCCTCTGTCGCCCTCGCTACGCGCATGGGTGGTGGTGCCGCCCGGCATTACCGCCATCCTGGCCGGGTGCTTCGCCATCGACACGCTGCTGCGCCGGCTGAGCGTGACGTTCCCGGCCTCGGTGGCAGCCATGGTGCTTCTGCTGGCTGCGCTGCTGCTTTCCGAAGTTGCTCTGGGTGCCCAGCGGACCAGGAGGCTCGTGGGCTGGATAGACGTGCCGGTGAGTTGTGTGGCTGATGGTGCTTTTGCAGGGAGGTCTGCTGATGGGAAATTGGCTCATAGGCTGGGTGGTCGCTTCGATGGATCAGTCTCTACTTTACGCCTGCCTTTGTGCTTCTACCGCTGAGTCCGCCTATTGGGATCGCCGAGGTGGGCAAGATTGTTGCCGTCTTCAGTAAATCCCCGATCCTCTTACCTGAACCACGAGGGGCTGACTGAAAAAAAAAACAGTCATCGGCTTCTTTGTCATGATGGCTCTCGCAGCGTACATGACGCGCAGCCTGCAACTGCTCCTCGGCTCGTCCAAGCGTGCCCTGGCGGAGCGCGCAGAGGAGCTGGACGGCGGTATCGCCAACGACTCACCATCCCAGGACCTGCCGCTTGCTTCACGGAGGACGAGCATCTCGCAGGCAACGTCCACCGTACCGCTGCGGCCAACGTCGCGGCCTCAAAGTCCCCCGAGCTTGAGACTCAATGACCAAGGCGACATGGACCAGGACGGGAGGGAGAGCGCGGCGGCGCAGGCGCTTCCGGCGTACCCGGCGCAGACAGCTCCCGCGCCTCCTCGAGCGGAGCGGTGGGCAGTCGGTGTAATGGCCAATATCGACGCCTGCGTGTTTGCGGTCCTGTTGCTCTGCGTTGGGCTTCCCCTCTACTACGGTGCGGGTTACGCCATGCCGCTGCACCTCACCGTCAACATCCTCGCCTACCTTGCCAGCCTGGCCATCCCCCACCCCTGGAAGCAAGCCCTGCATCCCGTCCTCGTCTCGTCGCTCATCGCAGTCCTGCTCATCTGGCCGCTCGCCCTCGCCAGGGGTGACTCGCTCACCACCGCTCTGACCGACTATCGCACCGGCTCCCGGTACCTGCGGTTGTGGTCCGACACGACGACGCGCCACCGTCCGCCCGGAGCCGGCGACATACTGGGCACGCTTCTCGACGCCGCCATCGTGGCCCTCGCCCTACCCATGTTCCAATACAGGCGCGAGCTGCGCGTCCACTTCATTCCCATCGTCGTTCCCGCCGTCCTCATCGCCATGGGCTCCCTCTTCGCCTACCCGCCCCTCTGCCACGCCATTGGCATCGCCGCCCCCCGCAGCCTCGCCTTTGCGTCCCGCAGCCTCACGCTCGCGCTGGCCACGCCCGCCACGGAGAACCTGGGCGGCGACGTCAACACGGTGGCGGCGCTGGCCATCGTCAGCGGCATACTGGGCGTGCTGGTCGGCCAGTGGCTGCTGGGGCTCATGCGCATCCCCGCCGACGACTACGTGACGCGGGGCGTGACGCTGGGGGTCAACTCGAGCGCGATTGCGACGGCGCTGCTGCTGAGGACGGATCCGAGGGCGGCGGCGCTGTCGAGCTTGTCGATGAGCCTGTTTGGGACGGTGACTGTGCTGTTCACGTCGATACCGCCCATCGCGGCGCTCGTGAGGTCGACGGTTGGGTTGTAGGCCGCACGTGGGTTTGCCGTGAGTTTGAGAGATACGGTGAACATGATATAATCATGTCGTTGGCTTGGGAGCAGTGATGGAATGCGAGTCAATTATATCTGCTCTTTGACGAACAGCTCGAACACGCTACCGGTCGAGACACCCAAATCCGAAGCCCTTCTCCAGCATGGAGCCCAGCACCCCTTTGCCGCCGAAATCAAATTCTATGCAAACACATGTCATTGCCCAGCCTGGCCCGTGGGCCCATCCTCCTCCGTCGTCACCCTGTCCTCTTCCTCGTCCGCCAAACACTCCCTGCAACACCCCAGGACCCGAGCTTCGGACGTGATCGGGGCATACCTGCCACACGCTTCGCGGCAGCTCTCAGTACCGACAGACTCGTCGCGGATGAATGTGCGGCACTGAGCGCAGAGGACCTTGGCGATGCGGTCGTAGCACATGGCCGCGCCTGTGCTGTAGAAGTTGAAAACGATGGTAAAGGGGTGCGTCCAGGAGGGCTTGGGCAAAGCCTGAGGATGTGTCGCTTCTCGGTGGGTGGTTTCGAGTATGAAGAATGGCAGCTTTGGTGGCTGTTCACGTCAGGGGCGGATGTGCACCGCAGTTATATTATCTTGGTCACAATGTTTCGTTTCCCAGCCCGTATTCATCTCGACCAACGTACCCAATGCGTAACCACAAACCCCGTAGGGATCACCCCAGTTCCATCGCCTCCCTCCCTCGCCCCTTTCCACACTCCT
>LDEE01000020.1:319-68290 GCA_001021365.1 Stachybotrys chartarum | reverse complement strand
CCCCCCCCCTTCTGACGTGCCATCGTGATATGTTGCTTGTTTCCGTATGCCCGGGTTTAAATTAGGTCATCTAGACGGAGCCGTCTTGGCTCCTCGTGTCATTTGGCCCTCATTCCATCCGGAGAATATCTCGCGTTCGTCTACCAAAGATGCCGCTGCTCTCTTCTGCCGTGGGGGCAGTGGTCAGTCGTAGCCTCACGTACATGCTTGCGGCTATTCGTGTTGCAAGCCTCAGCACAACACGTGGAATCATGTCAGGGACCACGGTGAATGGGAGAGAAACGGTTGCCCGTCGTTATTTGATCAGATGCCTTTCTAGTCTACCAGCCCCGTTGCAACTTCCAGCGAACAAGACAGTACCTGTCCGCTTCCGCCGCTGCTGGTCCGACAACTATCCAGTACATCCATCGCTTCTCTCCCAAAACTTTTTTTTTGCTTATTTTAGTGTTTTTTTTTCTTCTTCTTCTCCTTCTTCTTCTTCTTCCTCCGGGATGCCAATATTGTCTTACCATCCCATTGCATCGCGAGGCTCTGCTTTTCTGTGCTTGTCGTACCGCGTGTAGCGCCGTCGGTCATGTTTGGAATCCAATCCGCAGAAGCTCGTCTCATCTGAACCAGCAGCTTCCAAAGGCTGCCCTGCTGGTCCTCGCGCCACCATCTCCAGAGACACGTGTCTCATCCAACTGCCCAAGTCGTCTGACGGAAGAATAACGTCAGGGTATCATGCATCATCTAGCCTCTTCGCCAGCTACCAGCCGCCCAATGCTCCCCTTCTTCATCGAAGCATGTCTCCTGTCCACTTCGACAACCAAAGTTGCAACGACCCGCGCTCAAACCACGCGAGAAGCAGAGGGGATATATACTCAATAAAGTGAAGCAGGAACCAATACCCGTAAGCGCCTCGCCACGTGCATCTTCCCGACGCACCGTAACGCCGGCCAGCCAGCCAGCCAGCCTCGTTCCGCCCCGAAAACCTGTATCCGTGGTCTTGTCGGGTCCAAGCCCCCAGGCTTCCTCTCTCCGATGCATTTTCACATCATCTAGAGTCCATGAATCATATGGAGACAGAAACTCTAAGCTGATGGGGTATGAAACAAGCCACCGATGACTTGCATAGAACCACAGAATTATAGATCAGAAAAGATGAGCGATAAGGCCGTCGTCGTCGTCGTCCAAAAAGAAAAAGAAAACGGTTCAAAAAAAAAATTGAAGCTCCGGTTGTGCGCAGTGCCGCATGTAGGTGAGTGTGCGTACGAGTGAATGTGCTTTCGTCCTCAGTCTCTGCATAGAGACAAGTAGAGGAAAGTGTCCGCAGAAGGACCTTTGAGGGTGACGTGGTCGTGATCCGTCACCATGCCAAAGACCGGTTCGCCAATCCATCCATTCGCCCAAGGTGCGAATAATGTACAATCCAACGGAAATGAACCACTGATACATAGGAAAATTCCGAGCCAGTTCTCCTCTCTGGCCACTGTAAGCCCCCCTCCTCATCCCCTTGCCAGCCCCCTACTAGCCCTCTATGGCTCAGCAGGATCCGTTATGATTGGGCTTCTCGGAGCGGGCCGCGACCTCGGCCGCCGCCACCGCCGCTGGCTCCTCGTCCACGGTATCCACGACCACGGCCACGACCCCCGCGGCCACTGTTGAACTGCTGCTGACTGCCGTTCTGCTGGCTATTCTGCTGTGTTTGCCAGTTCCCTTGAGGTTGAGGTTGGTGAGGTAATTGCTGCGCTTGCAGTGGTATGCCTGCGGGCTGTTGACCAGGCATGACGCCGGCAACGTTCCTCGGAAGATTCGAGATCGGGCGGGGGATAGAGTCGGGATTTTCGTAAACATAAAGGCTCTTGTCAATGTTTGCTGGGATGGGCTGAATTTCAGTACCGAGGTCGCGTTCGATGTTGTAGAGGTTGAAGCGATCGTCCCAGTTGATGAGGTTGATGGCCAAACCGAGATGGCCATATCGGCCGGAACGACCAATGCGGTGCAAGTAGGTCTCGGCGTTCTTGGGGAAGTCGAAGTTGATGACGACATTCACGGCTTGAATGTCAATACCGCGTGTCAGGAGATCGGAGCAGACAAGGTTTCGGCAGACACCGTTGCGGAAGTCGTGGAACACGCGGTTGCGAGCCTGCTGCTGCATTCGCGCGTGACTGTAGAAGCATGAGTATCCAAGTTCGGTGATTTTCTTGGCAAGCAGCTCGACACGGTTTGTCGAGTTGCAGAAGATGATGGACTGATTGATTTGCAGCTTAGAGAAGAGAGTGTTGAGGCAATGGACCTTCTGCTTCTCTTCGACGAAGGCGTAGTATTGAGTAATACCTCGCAACGTCAGTTCGTCCATTAGGTTGATTTCGTACGGGTTCGTCATGTTGCGGTCTGAGAAGTCTTTGACGGACAGGGGGAAGGTGGCTGAAAAGAGCATCACCTGGCGGTCTTTGGGGTGGAATTGAAGTAGCTGCTCGATGACGGGGGTGAATTCGACGGAGAGGAGTTTGTCGGCCTCGTCCATGATGAACATGGAGCACTCGCTCAGATCCGCAACATTCTTTCCTGCGAGATCGAGGATTCGGCCGGGCGTGCCCACCACGATGTGGACGGGGTCCTGCAAGCGAACAATGTCGTCTCGGAGACCGGTGCCGCCGGTCGTGACCATGACATTGACGCCGAGGTGCTTTCCGAGGGTTTTGCAAACCTGCGAAGTCTGCATGGCGAGTTCTCGTGTAGGGACCAGGATGAGACATTGGATCTTGGAGACCTTGGGGTTGATGCGTTCAAGGGCAGGGATGACGAAGGCGGCCGTCTTGCCAGTGCCGTTCTTTGCTCGGGCGAGGATGTCGCGGCCGGTTAATGCTACCGGGACGGCTTCTTCTTGGATAGGGGAGGGCTTCTCGAAACCGGCTTCGAATATGCCCATGAGCAGGTCCCTCTTTAACGCGAAATTCTCAAACTCGAGACCCTTTGTGTTGGTGACATCCTACAACCGAGAAGCAACAGCAAGTCAGCCATATGATCCACGACGCGGACAAGCCGAAATTTGACGGGCAGGAGTTGGTTGGAGGTGGTTATACAAACCTCGGTCTGTTGTCTAGTGTCCTTGGCAGGAAGTTTCAGGCTCTTCTTCCAATCCTCACTTCCACCTGGTGTTCCATCGCTGCTACGCAAAGGTCAGTACAGCCCTCGAGCCCAATGGCTTCAGGCAGAGCTGGGCGAACCTGATTTGTGTTGCCTTTAGCTTTTCGGCTAGCTGATCGGCCATTGTGGTGATTGTGGTTGCGTCGGAGAAGGGAGGAGTTGCTGAGCGGGGAGGAAACAAGTCAGATGGACTAGGTGCAGAGCTGTAATAGGATCGGCCTTGTCCCTATACGGGGTCAAGTTTCCTATTAGTCTGGTGCTTGTGTGCGTGCGTGTGTTTGGGGCTTTCGTCTCGGTCCGTGGTTCCTCTGGGGGGTAGCAGGGTTTGGGGTGCTTAGGCCTTGCGAGGTGCCGTTGTCAAAGAGGATGAATGTGGGGGGGGCGAGAGTTGTTGATCGCGGAAAGCCCTGTTGTCGCAGGTGAGGCGTGAAGGTGCGAGGCCACGGTCTGGCTTGTTCTTGGCAGGCTTGCGTGGTGGTTGTGCAAGGAGGGTTGGGTTGCAGATGGTTGAGCAGGCTCGAATCCGGGGGTGACGATGTGCGCCCACCAAAAAGATGAATCGCGTGTGGTTCTCCCGGTCACGTGCCCACACTCCACCCTTGGAGCTCTGTCTGCCTTGGGNGTTTGTGCGAATAGTGGCAGCTGAGTACCTACGACTCGGCGAGATTTGGCCTTTCACCCAACCCAGGCGTCCGCTGACTGCATTGTTCTTTGGCTGTTCCATGACCTCTGTGAGCGGTAGTAAATCATGGGCTACCCTCACCATCACTTCAGGTAAACTGTTCAGGCCTTGGTCTCTTCCCTCGCCCATCAGATAACGATTTATGCCAAGCGCTTCCACCGCCATTTCCCCAGCAGAATTGCACCCACGCTCAACCCACGCCTCTGTGTTTCAAAAATAGAGAGCATGGTATTCGTACAGGTCATAATGTCCAGCCTAGTAGATTCTCTCCATATTTTACAACTTCATGCCCATGGCCTTGCCAACCCTCAAACTCTGCCTCATACTCAGATCCAGCATAATCTCCTCGCTTCCTCCGGGGATCGCGTAAGCCCTAACCTCGCGGTACAGCCTCTCTACCTTGCCGCCCTGGCCACCTCTTGAGTAGCTGAGGCCGCCGAATATCTGACTGGCCTCGCGAGCGCAGAACTCGAAAGTGACTGTGGACTGGGCCTTCAAGCCGGCAATGGCTCCGCCAAGCCGCAGCATGGCCTCGGTCTCGCCCATCTTGTCACATTGGTAGATGAGGTTCTCGAGCCAGTTGTATGAAGCTTCGATCTGCCTAGCCATGTGGGCAAGCTTCATGCGGATCACGGGATGGTCGATGAGCTTGCTGCCAAAGGTGCGGCGCTTGCTGGCGTACTTGACCGACTCCTCGTAGCATACTCGGGCAAAGCGGAGGGACTGGATAATGATGCCCATGCGCTCGTGGTTGAAGTTGGTCATGATGACTATAGGTGGTCAAGTCAGCTAAGTAACTCACTCGTCAGGGTTTGTGGAAATCAGACATACCCTTGAAGCCCTGGTTCTCCTTGCCAAGCAGGTTCTCGACCGGCACCTTGACATCCTCAAAGGTGACATAGGTGGTGCCGCTCGACCACATACCCTGGCAGTCCATTCTCCGCGTGCTCACGCCCTCGCCGCGCTCGATGAGTAACAGGCTGATGCCGTTCATGCCCTCACCGCCCGTCCGCACCGCGGTGGTGAAGTAATCGGACCAGATACCGTTGGTGATCCACTTCTTCTCGCCGTTGACAATGTAGTGCTTGCCATCCTCGCTCAGCTTGGCCTCGCAGGTGAGGTTTGCCACATCGCTACCTGCATCGGGCTCGGTGATGGCCAGGCAGATACGCTTGTCACCGGCAAGGATGCCGGGGAGGATGCGATCCTTGAGCGCCGGGGCACCGAACTTGATGACGGGCGGGCAGCCGATGCCGTAGCCTCCAATCACGTTCCAGATGAAGCCGCCGGAGCCAGGGCGGCACAGCTCGTCGGTAATGATCATCTCGTGGAACAGATCCCACTTCTCCGCAGGAACGGACTGCACGGTGCCGGGCGCGTACTTGGTAGGGTACTTGACACCTAGCAGGCCTGCGAGGTAGCCGCGGCGGCCCATCTCCTTGTAGATCTCCTCGGGGACGTGCTTCTTCTCGTCCCACTCGCCAACGTTGGGCGCGATCTCCTTCTCGACCCACTCGCGGACTTCGGCTCGCAGAGCAGCGTGGCTCTCGTCAAAGTACGGCGAATGATACTAGGCGCAGGTTAGCAGATGATGCGATGCGGCTTTCGTCGGATGGACATACGCTTTGGTACCAGCTGGGGTCGGCAAACGGAATCTGCTGGCCGAACGGCTCTAGCGGCTCTGATTCCTCTTCGGCAGCCTTGGGCTTCGGCGCAGCCTTTGTTGCAGCCTTGGCCACAGCCGGCGCGGGCTCAGGCTTGGGCTCGGGCTTGGGCTTCGTGTCGAGGGAGCCAACCTGCAGGTTGGGCTGGTACTTCTTGAGGATGCCCTCGTTGTGGTACTTCCAGAACTGCTTCGATGCATCCTTGCCAGCTACCCGCTGCAGGATCTTCTTGCCGCCTGGATGGTCATCCTGGAACTTGGTCAAGTCGTACACGTCGCCGTCAACAACAATGTACAGGTCGTCGGCCTTGTTGTGGCCCGCAACCTCGCCGACGGTGAACGTCTTGGACATGGCGGCGATGTGAATGACGCTCGTGCGTGGGGGAGTTCAGAAGACAACAGAAGGTCGCGTGTGTGTGTGTGTGTTTGTGTTTGTGGAAGAGGAACGAGCCGGGGAGGACTGGAGAAAAGGCAATGGAAGGCTTCGGCGGGTCGGTGCCCCTTTGAGTCGTGGTCGGCATGGCGAATAATCACATGCAATCCGCCAGCACGCTTCCCCAGATTCCCCACCAGCTTGTCGGTCGCTGAATTGTGGACCAAAAGTCTCCGACTGGGAGTCTTTGCATCAGTCTTCACGGTCTGCTGACCGGTCTGGCTTGCTTGGCTGGGGGCCGTCATGTGGCCGATCCAGATACCGGCACAAGCCGCATAGGCCCTGAAAGCATGTGAAATGACTGGGCAGGGGCAGAGCTGATGTCATCTACCCTGGATGTGAAATGTGGGATGTGGGGTACCGAGGTCCGTTGCCGGCCAATGCTCTTCAATGCATTTGTTACCGTCGGCTTTCCCGAGGCTGCCACGCATCAGGCATGTTTCATCCTCGTGCTACCCTGTACAGGCCGTGGTGGCTTCTGCTCAACACCAAGTGGTGGATGTATATCAGATATCTCGTGCTGCTGATACTATCCACGATGATTGGTGTGGTACTTGTTTTATTACTTGAGTTTGACATCTATATGTATCGACGTCGGACGTAGAAACCCTCTTATGGCAATTTACTTCAAGTGGTGACTTCTGTCAACCGCAACTACACATATTCGAGTGAGATTGTGTATGACCCGCAACCATTACATTGAGAATGGATATTTCCATGAAATCGACATGGGTACGCGTCCACAGCATGAGTAGAATGCCGAGGCACCTTTCAAGGATTCACACGCGTCAAACTAGGCGAGCCCATGCCACCGTAATGCTCATTTGCTGTCACCCGAGGCAGCAAGAACCATTTACAGACATGCAAAATATGCGAAAATGACGAGTTTTCATTTACGAAACTCATTTGATATAAGAGTCATCACAAAATTCACCACCACGGGTATCATAACAATCATCCTAAGCCGCCCCACGTGGCTTCGCCCTTGCCGCCACCTTATCCTTCTTGTCCTGCTTCAGCTTCTTCCTCTTTTCCTCGTTCTTCTCCTCCAGCTTCCTCTTGTGCGCCGCCTTCTCCTCGTCCGTCTTGGGCACCGGCTTGAAGAACCCCTCCAGCCGCGCCTGTTGCGAGCTCTTCAAGTTCTTTTCCAGCCGCGCGCCGGCGCTCCGCACGCGGTCCTCCGAGAAGCCCTTTTCCGTGACCAGGAACTGTACCAGGCCCTCCATATCCGGTTTCTCCCATTTGAAGTCGCATAGTGGGTCGGTGGCTGGACGTACGTCCGGTTCGAAGAAGAGGTCGCGTGCCTGTGCATACGGCCAGTCTTCTGGGATGGTGTACTTCTTTTTGGGGTCGTTTTCGATTGCCTCGACGACGTGTTCGAGGTCGCCGTGCTCCCGTATTAGCTTGAGCGCTGTGCTCGGTCCGATCTTGGGGACAGGGTCGAGATAGTCGCAGCCCAAGAGGATACAAAGGTCGACAAACTACCATGGAGATGGGTCAGTACCGGCACACTAGATGCGGGCTTGTCTTGCATACCTGTTTGCGCTCCATGTTGAGGCCGTCCAGAACCTTGTCCAGAAAAATTTCTTGAATGGGCTCTTTCCTTTGCTCGCTAAAGGTGAGATGCCGTAGTAGAATAGGCGCATTGAAGCAGAGCGTATCCATATCCTCGCTCGCCGCGGCATACACCTTGCCAGCCCTTGCCAGCACCGCACACTGCGCCTCCGCCTCAGTGGGCGCAATGATATACGGGATACCCATGAGCTTCAGCAAGCGCTGGCACTCGGCATTGTGCTCGCGCGTAACCCGGACGGACCGCCTCGAGAACTTCTCCACGTCCTCCGCCGTGCCCGTCTCCTTGGCCTCCTCGAGACCCTCGTTGGCCTCCTGCTTGCGCTGAAAACGCTTGGCCAGCTCTCCCGACTTGAGCTTCGGAGGCGCGCCGTCGAACACGTATAGGGGCTTGATGCCGTTGTCGACCATGCGCAGAGTGCGGTAGAACATGCCCATGAGGTGTGAGGTTGTTTCGCCCGTCTCGTTCATGAGCTGCTGGCCTTCGGATCGTACGGCAATTAGGAAGCTGTAAATGCTCATGGAAGCATCCTGCACATTGGTTAGCTCCACGGGGGACCAAAGGAATAGCGGCTGTGATTGTACACACGATTGCAACCTTGCGCCCGAATTGGTGCTTGATCTCGCCCTCCTTGATGGCGTCGGGAGCCTCCTCCTTGATGATCTGGAATAGTTGCTTAATACCCATGTTGACGGTATGGCGCCTTGAGCACAGTAGGAGTTGTCAATTCAGGGAAGACAGTGGCGGGAATTGACTATTGGGATACGTCCTCGTGTGCTGATCCGTACGCTTATGACGATTTATCAAGTGGGGAGCTTTCAGAAGCTGAACGCGTGCTCCAAGGTCATGACGCGCCCAGCTGGCGTCGGCGCTGCAAGGATATTAATGGGACCCACTACGTCGCGCCATCACCGAGAATTCTCAACTACCCTAGACCGGATATCAATTTCTCTGATCACTAACTTCGGACGGGAGGTGCTTATAAATTAGGAAGTATTTATTAGGTCAAGATACCTTGGTAGGAATGTTGTGATCACCAATTGCATGAAGGATATCCCCAAACAAACAGCACAGCTGAATCACAATCTGCAGATGCGAAGGTCTCACGATGAATGTCTCGATAGTCACTTCTCAATAGAGCATCATGCATTCCCCACCATCTTCAGAGCACAAGTATGATGCAACCCACACCTGCACTCCGTCGACAGCAGATGGCAGAACACCGCTCTGGCCGAGAACGCGAACCCCAACCCCTCCTCGCCCAAAGGCCCGCATGACATCGACAGTATCTTTTGATGTACCGCTCGGAATACAGAGCTGTCAAGGATGGTTCTCGCCTTGCGCTCCACCTTGCCGTGCGGATCACATTCACTTGAGTTGACAGTTTCATCGGCTCGTGCAAGTCATCCTGCAGCATGGGATATTAGTATCTCATAGCAGTTCGGGTATCGTACATTCGTCGCCGGGTGACGTGGCGCTTCCGTGAATATAGCCATATTCATTTTGAATCGACCGGATTGGTTTTTGATCATCCCCAATCACTTGAAACCCTCGAAGAACACATTTGAGGATCCAGACCCTTTCCCTCCGTTCATACTTTCCAAAACCTGGTCAATCTCCATGATATCAAGCATTTCTGCCTCCACATTCCGTCTTGTGAGATCTTCGGTATTATCTGCCGCTGCGCTCATAGTGCTTGCAAAATCGAAGCCGCCGCTGGCCCGAGCTGTCGGTGCCGGTTCCGACCCGGCTGCATTTGTTGTTGAGTGTTCCGGAAGGAAAGGGGATGGCTTCATCCTCAAGGTGCCAGGTTTAACGGTACTCAAATTGAAGGACAGCTTTGCGCTGGGGTCGCGCTTCCCATGTACGATGATGGCATCGGACTTGTCCTCGGAGAAGAGCCGTCTGCTGCGTCGACTGGTGCCACCCAGCTTCTTTCCCGGGCCATCATCGCCCTCGCGGACGATGACAAGTCTTGACTCACCCTGTATCAGGACGTCCACGGGCAGTCCGCCTTCTTGCTGTGCAATGTTACCTTTGTAAAAATTCAACACCAAGCCAACGCCACGGCAGCTCTCGCCAAGCAGACCAGTATCAAGATTATGTAGTTTGATCATGCGAACAGGCTGAGCCGCGCTGAAGACGGTACTCGTGTCGGTGGCTCCCTTTCGGAGTTGGGACTCCCAGAATCGTGAAATCCCTGGAATAACACAAACATGCTCCAAACCTCCAACCCACAGTGCTACTGTCTCATCCATCAAAGCTTTCCCAGTAGACGGAAAGGCCATGACCTTGATGCCGCCATGAACCATGGCTAGGCTTTTGGCACTGAGAGCGGAGCTTAGCGATGCTGCAACCTGACGCCGGGTATGTGGCGTCATGGGAGCGAAGGCTCCCGAAGCAGGTTGTTTTTGCTGTGTGGCTACACTGCGCAACGAGCTTGTTCCCTCGACATATCCAGATACACTGAATGACGTCAAAGCGGCTCCTCGCACGCCAGACTTCAATTTATCTGAAATCACCGTGCCGGCAGATGAAGGCACGGCACCATCTAAATCCCAAATCCCCCACTGCCCATCTGCGAGGAGGACGAGAACGGCACGGCCGTGTGCGACCCACGCAGCATCAAGCAGAGGCTTTCTTGAGGAAGAGGGTCGAGCGAAAGGCTGATAGAGTGATAGAAGCCACGAGCCTTGGACCGGGAATGGTCCGGAGGAGTCAGCATCAGGTTGGAAAGAGGGCAATGCGTAGTCGTATATACGGACACCTTTGGTTGGTGTGACGGTAAGGAGCTGGGTGGTGTGGGAGGGGTTGAAGGAGATAGATGCCAAAGGGTCCGGGAGATACTCTGTCTGGAAAGGTTCAATACGTCGGCTGCTGTCTACCTTTTGGTCCAGAGGTATGTCCCATAAGCGAAGTGTGCCCGAGGCTTCTCGAGTATGAGCCGCCACGATAGCCCTGACGGGCTGGCCCGATCGCCCACCCGTGGATGATGTTGCTAGGGTGATTGCAAGGCCGTCGCTGTATTTCATTTGCCCGCTCAGCAGAACGAGAGCTTCGCCCCACGCTCCAGATCCGGCCTTTCCAGCCAGGAGGTCCTTCCTAAGCTCCGGCCGAGCTTTACTCTCTGGTGACGGCGGCGTCAGTGGAACCGTCATGAGGTAAACATCATTCGTGACGCAAGAGACGGCAAAGACCATCTTATCTGTCAAAATGCCTGCACCTCCAGCATCCGCGTCAGCAGCAGTGCATGGAGTCATTGGCATGACGGCAACATGACAAACTGCTGTGCCCAGCGTAAGGTCCAACGTTTGTATAATCTCAGGGTAGGGCTCTTGTTCGTTCAAATCCTCAAACAGAGGCTTGTCCACGAATGCAGGCGTCTGCTTCGCCTTGGCGGGTGGCTCATCGTCGTCCGAGTCGATGATCATGACGGCGTCTTCCGATATCCCATTTTGCTTCTCCTTCGGGGCTTCTTTCTTCGCCTGCTTGAGGCGCCTGCCACCTCTCCACACAATCGTCACTCCCGTCTCATGTCCGTATATTAAGATTGTAGCACCTTGAGGCGACTGCACCGGATACGTCTGGACGTCGTTGACCCGCCGAGAGATCTCGTATCTGATCGGTTAGCCTATCTCGACTGTTGCGCGGAATGAAACCAGTACTTACGTGAACTGGGTATTCTGCGCCGTGCGACGGATTCGCGGAGCGTTTGACAGCGCCATGATGAGGGGGAGCTCAGCTGAACCAAGCGGTAACAAGAAAGAAGAAGCCAGTCAAGATCAATTCATCTCCGCATAAGCGGCCCGCGGCGCTCTAGGAGGTAAACAAGTTTCTTGGGGATGTATTGCTGGACTTGGCGATGCCTTCTTTCATATTTACCTTTCCCAAGCGACGCGGCAAGGTCCAAGTAATAACATTTAGGTGGACCCCGGGCACTAGCTTGGTCACGTGCACCGCCTCCAGAGCTTCCAGGGGCCACATACTTGGTACCTACCAGGTACTTAACCTGACGTTCGCGGGGTACGAGGCACTTGGCTATTGATTTAGTACTATCATCGAGGACGGATAATGAAGAAGAGGGGTTTAACAGTAAATAGCCTTGGTCCATGGTGATGTTTTCTCCTTCAAGACGACGAGTCCTCAGTTGCATGAATCATAATGCGGTCGTGGACGATCATTAAGGTACATAATGCAGGGAAGAAAAAGTCTGTACAACCATGCTGCCTCGTACAATCTATTGCTTGTTTCAATGATTACCTTGCCTTTCGTGTAGCACAATGTGTCGGGCGATAATCGGCATGCCATTGTGAATCCTCCTTATGTGACCCGTAGTGTGTAGAGGTCATTCTCATTCGCATTATGAACTGGCCCAACTTTTCGGTATAATATGTTTTGTTCCTACTAGCAACCTTACATACACCCGTAACTGCTTCTTGCTTCCTGACAAATAACACAGGGCTCAGCCATCGTTTCGGTGGTGCGACCCTAGTCGAATCGAAATCACTTCCTTGCTTCCTCTTTCCTATACGTCCAGCCCTGATTTTTCGAAAGCCACAACCGCAGTGGGTGCTGACACCCTTCCACTTGGTTGGGGTATTCGACGCAGAGGGTCCACTCAAGCCGCCAAGTTATACTAAAGAGATAAAGAGAAGATGAGAGGGCAGAGTTGAAAGGCCGGACATATGGATGTGTCAGAAATGTGCTCTCGACCAAGCACAAACATTCAAGCCAAATCCTCCAACCCATCTCCAGTCGCTAGAATCAGATTTTGTGATCGAGTTGTTATCTCAAGTACAACGGATCGAAGGAACGGACGGCGATTGCGGACACCACGATTTGTTGTCAAACCCAGTCGTTTCAGCCTGACCAGCACATGTCTAACCACGCCTTGACAAAGTAAAAGAAATCAAACGCCACAGAGTCGTTGCATAATCGAACAACCAATGGACATGAGCTGTCGTCCCAAAAACGCCATCAATGCCGAAAAGTAGAGGTATTGAACTAAAGTCCAAGTTTGTGCTTGCCATTGCAAGCAGCGCGGGGAGAGGCTGTTTCATTCGGAGATGGAATGGGAAGCTCATGCATTGGTCACCTGGCATATAGCGTTAGAAAAGGGACAAAGCTCGCACACCATGGATGCGATCAACGTACCCTGAGAATCTTGCGAGAGTAGTCCTGATTATCAGCGATGGAACCGTCACTGAGACGACGCGTCGCGAAGCCAGGCTCGAGGCGGGAATCGGTAATAGAGATGCCGCTGCTGCTCGGAGGCTTAGCACCGCTTATGAAGGCGTTAACGGCTGCATTTCGGCGGTGTTCCTCTTCAATTTCGGCATTGCGCTTCCGTCGCATGTAAAACCAAAACCCTCCAGCAACAGCAGCTACTGCCGCCAGACCGCCAACAACTCCAGCAGCAATGGCAGCGACGTTTGGTCCACTATCTTCATCTCCGTCTTGATTCGAACCCTCTGAGCCTTCTGGACCATCTGTTGGGACAGAAGAAGCAGTTGTCTGAGTGGCGGCTGCAGAAGTAGGCGCGCTGCTGGTGGATGTAGCCGCCGGTCTGGTCGAGGAGGATTCCTCCGCTTCGGCGTAACTCACGTCGACCCTGATTCCAGTATTGAACACTGAAAAAGCATTGGGATCGATAGAGCCACAAGCTTCCTTGTCGAAACCAGGGCAAGGGTAATTGCAATCCTCGTCGTCGGTTCTGGAGTCTCTTGGCGGGTACACGAATCCACACAAGCAATCGGCACCATGGAGAGCCATGACCCAAAAGTCTTTGCCTTGGCACTCCAATTGGCAACTTCCACTCGATGGAAATTCGATACTGTGAGAGGTCATATTGGCTGAAGAGGTAAAACACCCCTGCGATCGGCTAGCTCCTGGCAAAGGTCTGGCCGAGGGTACCTGTACGCCCAGAGTTGGTGTTGCCTGGCGACCAACGACTTGAGAGCCGGCAGAGACGCAAAGAATCTGGAAATTGCCAATGATGGCGGACAGGACAATCGTTGTCAGCTTCATTTTGGTGGCTTGCTGAGTATATGGACGTGATCACGGCTGCGAGACTGATTGCAAGTCGGACGCCCCAACAAGTCGGGTGAAGTAGGGATGTCCTACAGATTGAGGCTTCAAGTTGAATAGTTGCAATCGGCAGTTCGTGAATCCAAGTCGTGAGGATCGGTCGTGAATCGGGGACCAGGTATTGTGCGGATAGATTCTGGTCGATGTCAGTGGCCGTGTCCGGACGGCCAACTTTGAATCAAGGATTGCACAGGCGCTGAACTGGTCGAATACAAAACGAAGCGAGGGTATGGAATGACAGAATCGTCGTTGTCGATGTAATGAACCACGACTATTCAGAGATGAATGGGCGAGGGCTGCATCTGACCACGAAACACACCAGCACACATAGGATGGGGAGGATGGGACGAGGGCGTAGCTCTGGAACGAGTGGGTTTGGAAGAGGAGGAAGAAAGAGGAGAAAGGGGGTGGTCGAGGTTGGAACGAGTGACAGTGTGAAAGATTGAGATTGTTTCGAGGCAAAAGGGGAGGAAAGCGAGACGAAAACGAGTGTCTGCGACGGGCCCGGGGTTTAGGGGGTGGACTGGGTGGAGGGAAAGGGAAGGGAAGGGAGAAGAAATTGATCAAGCAGGAGGAGGTGGAGGGAGCAGGCAGGAAGAGCACGGAGGATTAGGAGGCTCTGGGGGGTTGAAAGAGCCAGAAAGCGAAATTAGTGCTACGCAGGCATGGCCAGGTCCACTGACACTGCCCTGAAATGGGTGAAGCTGGGCTGCCATGTCCTTGTCCTCGTGTTGCTGGCATACAGTACGAGCACAACAGTGCCCCCGCTGGCCGCATGGTACCTGCATCTTGGCGAAGATTTGGGCCAACCGCCCGTCGCGGCTGGGTTGCACAATTACTGAAAGCAACCAAAGCAAGGTTATGAAGCACGCTGACTGGTGGGAGCCGCGTTATCCTGCATAAGCACAGTGCGTTGGGCGACTGTGAGCCGCCCCTGGCTGCTCGTCCCCACTCATACCCCCTTGATAATGGAGCCGTTGCACGCCACTGCAGCCAATGCACGTTGAGAACGAAGGAAGACGGCTGCTGATTGGCAAGCCAGTCTCTCACTGATACGGGATCGGCTAGTCCAGTGCCAACGCGGCCTGGGCTGACCCTTGCTGGTGTCGCTTGGATCCAGGAACAGGCGCACGAAGAGGGAAAGCCGCCGCACCAGACCAGGAACGGGGGATGACGCGCGGATTCACGGCAAAAGAAGAGATGAGCGACGACTCCTTCGTTGCGCGCTGGTACGGCGGCCTCGGCGCGGTCTGCTTGGTGCACAACTCCATGATGGAGATCACTGAGCCGGCTGGTCGAGTCTGCCTCGCGATCCCATGTCGCCCACTTAATCTGCGGAGCTCGGATCACTGATGGCGGGTTCATGTGGCCCTTTGTGCAGCAGCACATTTAATGCATTGGTGACAAAATTTCCCTTCTATGCCAGATTCAGGATCATGGGTGGAATCGCGAGCCTCAATTAGATTGCTTGCTCATTCCGTGTCGTCTACATGCATCCTGTAGATAAGAATATCTGCTGGTTCCTCCTCATTTCCTCGGGTGTTTGTGGTTTGGTTGAGTTACGCTCAACGGTGAGGCACAGGCTGTGCTTTGGTGCATTCGGTAAGGTGACACCGTCGTCACCCACCAAGCAGCAGCAACATACCTTAGTACATAAAGTCTTATGCTCATTTTCATAACATTGTAACATTGTACCCATGTGCCGTTGCTATCGGCAGGTTTTTGGTTGGGCAGATTGGCATGTTTGGACTTTCCAAATCAGGATGAACCACCACGATGGCGGTCACAGAGGTGAAACAGCCAAGGCGACTGAGCCTCCACAGTGCTGCCTGGCCAGCTGAATTCTGCACTGCTCCCGCTCCTCATTGTCCGTCACGGCTCGCAAGCCGGATCACGCCGGAGGTTCCTCAAGCGTGGGACACAATAAAGAGGGAACAACAATCCCTGACTAACGTAGCCCCGGATGCGTGATTGTGATCATCGCAATGCCGCTATTGCTCGTGGTCGGCAGTAGCCTTGCGTTAACACGGACACACTACTGCACGCCGAAGCCAGTGCCTGCCGGCCTCGCAAGGGGTTAGGGTGCATTCATCGAATGGAACTGTCCTGATCTGCAAGCATTGACCTTACCTTATGTCGAAATGCATAAACTGTAGCGAGACCCTACGCATCACCTTATTTAGATTCACGCTGAAGACTGTCTTCGGCCCTCTATTTCCACTTGTTCCAGTTGCCATGCTACGTGCGCGGCCCAGCCGCACGTAGCAACGGCAACATGGAACTGTAGATCGAGTGCCTGTTCCGTTTGTTTTGCATTTCTGTCTCCCCAAGCCCCTTCATCGTATAGTCCATCATCAAAGCTGCTCGTGCATTCGGCTCTGCCGGACGCATGTTTCGTATCCAGCCAGTCAGCAGCCTCGAGCTAACACAGGCTCTGACACCGTTAGGCGTCAGCCGGGTTTCTCGTGCGTTTGTGAGGTCTCCCCTTGTGCTATTTGGGACGATTTGGATGCCATGAACTCGTCTTACTTTGCCAAACCGACACGTCAATGCTTGCTTCACAACAGCGTGAATGCCATAAGCATGGCTTCCACCAGACACCAGCTTCCGTCGCATCCGGACCCGTGCCGCATTGTCGAGTCCGAGATTGTCGGCTCTGGAGCTCGCTCAGCATCTAAATTACAACATCATGCCCAATTATGTCAGTGCCCAACGCCACAACCGCATTGGGGTTTTTCTGTAAGAGCACTCGCGGATATATGGTTGTATGGGTATCGCATACAACATGAGTGACCTCGGATTTATCCTTCAGGTACATCATTCATCCAGTCCCCATCTTCTAAAGCTGCTGCTGTGGAGAGTCGTCCACGTGATGATGCTAACGAGATGTCAAGGGATGCCTTATTGCTCATATTTCATACATTTCATGATGAATTGTAGGACGCGGTTAGGTTAGCCTTGATGTAGGGTCTTGCTGCCATCGGCGTGTCCAACGTCAGTCAGGTCTACAAGTGCACCGTCACATCCCAAACAGCATGTTAAATTCTAGCCCGACGCCATTGTTTCCCGCCATGATGACCTTATCAAATACTGATGCGTTGGGAGCCAATCAAGATCACATGCGAGTCAAAGTCTCGTGGAGGTCGGATGTTGTTGAGCTACGAACGTGCAGTAGGTAGCTGACCCTGCCAGCGCCAGTCCAGATCGCCGAGCAGCTTTACTGCTTAGGCGCCCGATCGTGTCAGCCGCCAAAAACAAGCGGTTATTTATTCTTCATTTATTCTTCTTGGACTACTGAATGTTGGAGGATTTGCATACGTGCTTGCAGAGTCACCAACGTCCATAAAGGTACAGCCGCAATGTCATCCCATTCGTTAGCATGGCGTGAATCTGTGAGTCAGTGACAGTTCGCAGTGGTCCACGCAGTCACGGAGCTGAATCTGCTGAGAGTGACTACCACTTACATGCCTCTCTGAAACAGAACAGGTACATGACACACATGCCTTCTGTTGTAGTGATCAGCTCTTTGCTCGGCCATTTATATCCGCATAATAAACAGTTTATACAAGGCAAGTGAGCCCTTATCATAGGTGTCAAGGTGCACGCAGACAATGGGGCTTTAAGCTTGAGCCGATCAGAAGACGGCATGAGTGATGAGACTTAATGCATTCGAAGCATCGTTGAGAGCCTTGAACATCTTACGATGGCGAACATGTCGGTGGCATTGGGTTTCAATTGTTTCGGTGGGTACGGTAGCCTGAACGGAAAGGATGATTGCCCACTAATGCGGATTCGGGACTCGTGATCGTTGAATGGGCCAGCGCCATCGTTGCCACCAGTAGTGGCACAATCCCATCTCAGCTACACGCGAGCAAGTTTCCTCTCGAAGCTGCAAAGACAAAGAGTCGAATCATTGATCGGGATTGGCAGTCTATAGTTCGCAGCTCAAGTTGTCTTGGTTGAACCAGCTTGGCGTATCGACAAGCCCAAGGTGCCTGGCCAATGTCCGCCTGGGGACTAGCACGGATGCCTAAGGCGGTCAAGCGCCGTTGCCGTATCAGCGGGGAGGGGCGACGAAATGGTGCGTCATGGCTTGGTTCGTCAGCTGAGCTTGCCGCTGCCAGGCACAGTACCGTAGTCGCAAGCTCCAGCCACGAGCACGAGACACTTCCCCGGCTAACCTCGCATCCTGCGCTTCCTTCTTCCTATTTCCTACATCAACATCCCATCTCCCATCATCGAATCTGGTACGCGCGCATCAACCACGCATCATACCATCCTTTCGTATCGGCATATTTCCTCTCGGTTTGCTTCTTAAAAGCACCGCCCAATATGAAGAGCACACTTGTTGCCGCCGCGGCCCTCCTGGGCTCCGCGCAAGCCGGAGTCCACAAGATGAAGCTCCAGAAGATCTCGCTTGCCGAGCAGCTGGTTCGTTACTTTCCTCACCACCATCGGATGGGGCCTTGCTGACTTTCTGGCGTATAGGCTGGCGCTTCAATCGAGGCTCAGGTGCAGCAGCTCGGCCAGAAGTACATGGGCGCTCACCCCAACTCCCGCGCAGATGCCATCTTCAACTCGCCGCCTCCCAAGGCTGACGGCATGCATCCCGTTCCTGTAACCAACTTCATGAACGCCCAGTGTATGCTCCGACTCTTTGTCCCAATATGCGTGGATGCACTAACGATTGATTAGACTTCTCTGAGATTACTATTGGAACGCCGCCCCAAACCTTCAAGGTGGTGCTGGACACTGGTAGCTCCAACCTGTGGGTTCCCTCACAGTCTTGCAGCAGCATTGCATGCTACCTGCATTCCACCTACGATGCGTCTTCGTCATCAACCTACAAGAAGAACGGTAGCGAGTTTGAGATTCACTACGGCTCTGGCAGCCTGACCGGCTTCGTCTCCAATGATGTCTTTACCATCGGCGACTTGAAGGTTAAGAACCAGGACTTCGCCGAGGCCACCAACGAGCCTGGCCTTGCTTTCGCCTTCGGCCGCTTCGATGGCATCATGGGTCTTGGCTATGATACCATCTCCGTCAACAGGATTGTCCCTCCTTTCTACCGTATGATCGAGCAGGGTCTCCTTGACGAACCCGTCTTCGCCTTTTACCTCGGTAACACTGAGGGTGAGAGCGAGGCTGTGTTTGGTGGTGTCGACAAGTCCCACTACACTGGCGACATCGAGTACATTCCCCTTCGCCGCAAGGCTTACTGGGAGGTCGACCTCGATGCAATTGCCTTTGGCGACGAGGTCGCTGAGCTTGAGGATACCGGCGTCATTCTGGACACTGGTACTTCCCTCAACGTTCTCCCCAGCTCCCTTGCCGAGCTGCTGAACAAGGAGATTGGCGCCAAGAAGGGCTACAACGGCCAGTACACGGTTGACTGCTCCAAGCGCGACTCGCTCCCCGACATCACCTTCACCCTGGCCGGCTCCAACTACAGCCTGCCTGCCTCTGACTACATCCTGGAGGTCTCGGGCAGCTGTATCTCTACCTTCCAGGGCATGGATATCCCGGCCCCTGCTGGCCCTCTCGCCATCCTCGGCGACGCTTTCCTTCGCCGCTGGTACTCTGTCTATGACCTCGGCAAGAACGCCGTGGGCATTGCTCGCGCCAAGTAAATTATGATGTAACCATTGAGGAGTAATAAAGGATTGATATGAATATGGATCGCCAGGGGTCAATGCTGCCAGGGAGGTGAATGGGGAGGACTGAATTGCTTTGATGCGGTCTTTCTTATGTATAGTAGCAACGTGCCGCGTAACCGACCAGAGCCATTGCTCAGCAGAAATTGGATTTCATTAGTGAATATTTTGAGGATTCTGCATGATCATTCGCAACGTGCTACCCACAGACATAGCGATGTGCCGGCCAGCTGCTTTTCTGCAATAACCCTTTTCGTTACTCTAGGCAGATAGGCAGCTGTCTGGTACTGTGGCGTAAGCATCCGTTTGTGTCGCTCTGGACATGCCCGTAGCCTCGCACGGCTATCGCGATGATGCAGCATTCCTCCAAAGCCAGGGTGAAGGGCAAAATAGCAAAATCCGGGTGCTTTGCTCATCGTCTCTCGCATCATACAAAACCGAATCACCGAATTTCTTTTGCGTCTAAATCTTCTACGTGTTGTTGTTATGTTGTGTTACCGTCAGTGAGGAGCAGTTGGCGCTTGTAATGTGGCTGATGACGGACCAACTTTGGAGGGGAATCACGTGCAACTGGAAATTGTTAGCTTCTGAAGGGAGTTAGCGCAAGCCTTGTCACCCAGCAGGTACATTGGCGATCGAGACACATTCTTCCCGCACCAGCGCCTTTCTTCGTTCATCCCTCGGTCGTTGCCAGAGGCTGTGATAAAAATTATTTATCTTTCTTTGACACGATCCTACGAATTCCAGGTCATTCTCCTTGGTTTTGCGGTGTTAGCTTGATGCAGGCCGGAGCCCTGCGGAGCTGTGACGAAAGGTTTTGGAGTCGCACCAATCTGCTATCCACTACCGCGCGTTGTCGCGACGAGGCGCGGCGAGGACCCCGACGAAGACGCCCAGGCACCTTCCAAAATGGCGCAGCAAACGACAATCCAGGTCAACGGCGACGCGGTGATTGCCCAGGACCAACACGAGTCCCTCGCCGTCTCCGCCAAGCGAAAACGCGACTCCAGCGACGACGGAAGCCAGCCCAACGGGGGTGATCATATCAAACCGGAGTCACTGGGTTCGTTACGAAGCGTCAACCAGAAGGAATTGGTCAAATCCTACTATGAAGTATTGAAAAGGTACGACGCGGCTACATCACTGACCTCTCGATGCCATCGTTGCCACTGCGCGGCTATCTGGACAGTAATGCTAACCGACACCCAGCATCGACATCAACCCGCCTATCCTCAAACGCCCCTTATCGGATCCTCCGTCCTCAGAAGAGCCCGATGCCAAGCGTCACAAGTCCGCCGAACCACCGTTGAGCATATCCCAAAAGATTGCCGCTGATGGTTATTCGCGCCTCGATGAGATAGAAATCGACCTCGTCTCCGCGGTCAAGGCGTCGCTCTCCGAACTTAGGAGAAAGGCCGCCGAAGATGCCGAAGCAGACCCCGACGAGAAGAGGGCGGCAGAGATTATTCGGTTTAGCGACAAAGCATTGGACATCATTCGTCGGGAGAAGGCCTACCCGAAGTCTGCCACAGATACTCTCGACGCCAACTACGATTATCCAGCCGCTTCCACCAAAGGCCAGGTGGTTCTGTCTCTTGTGGGATATGCTCCCCAAGAAAAGCGACTATTCTCCAGCTTGCCCCTCACTGACGAGGTGAATGCAACGGCCGCCACCCTGCCTATTGGCGTGTCCGCGACGACGGTAGCGCCCACGAGCTACCAGGAAAGGACCCAGACTCTCGGCGAGCTTTTTGCTCCTCCGCGGGCACTGCCACCTCTGCAGGCCCCGAAACAACCCAAGACACAAGCCAAGGGCAACATGCTTGATTTCTATCATCCTGACATCGCCGACGCCTCTAAGCCACGAGGAGCGAACTACTTCACCACCAAACTATCAGCCGGCTACTATCTTGACTACAGCAATGCGACACCCTCGTCTCATGCAAAGACAAAGCAACGCGAGCGCGCACAAAGTCTGGCTGGCAAAAAGCCATCCACCACGGAATTGGAATTGTTGGAAATGGAGTCGCTTTTCCGCGGCGCCTTCTCCAGCTTCGCACCTAGCAAAGATGACTCGGCGGCGGTAGTGGCATCTAGTACTGCCGGCCGAATGTGGTGGCAGCAGGCCGGCCACCGGAACTTCCAAAACGTTATCGAGCTCGACTACTACAACGAGGCGGAAAAGGCCAAGATCTTTGACGCGGAGCACAAGGCTGTCGAGATTGACGAGGTAGCCATTCAAGAGGCGATTGACAACTGGGACGAGACTACCGTCGACCCATCTCTGGAAGATGCCATGGGTTCTAAGCGAGACAGTCAAGAGAAGGAAGCCGACGAGATTTTGGAGGAAGTCAGTGACCTGATTGAGACGCTCTCTTCATATCAACGCATCCGCAATCTCCAACTACCAAACTCGCAAAACCGCCAGTCGAGCGACCCAGTCAACGGTGACATGCTGGCCAACACCGGACCTCAACCATCCGAGGAGGAGCAAGCGACCTACGCAGTGCTCAAGGCACAGCTTGCACTAATCGTCAAGACACTGCCTCCCTTTGCAGTAGCCAAACTCAACGGTGACCAGCTTGACGAGCTTCTCATAAGCACAAAGGTTCAGGTTCAGACCGATCAGTACAAGGGCGTGATGGAGGAGGATGAGGCCGGCGTCCAAGCGCGCCTACGAGCGCAGCAAGCGGCTGCGGCCGCCCAAGTCAACGCCCGACCCCCAGCGCAGCGAACACCAAGCATATCCAACCCGCCCTACCAGAATTACTACCAGGCAGGACACCAGTACGGAACCCCGAACCGCACTCCCGCGCAACCGCAGCAATACTACCGGCCCACGGCCACGCCTAATTATCAGCAGCCGCGCGCCACACCTCAGACTACTCCGAATCCCCAACGACCCCCCCAACCGAACCAGTACACGCGGCCTAACGGCTTCGCGAACCAGTACGCAACACAACTAGCCAAGGCACAAACGCCCTACGGACACCAAAGCATGCCGCAGTACGCGAGCCAGCAGCGGCCACCATACGGGCAGACCCCCCAGCAAGGAACACCCAACACGAGGTACCAGTTTCAGCCGGGATATCCGCCGCAAGCCGGCGGTGCCAACGCGTCGAATTACGGCAACTACGCCAACGGATCTCCAGCGGGCCGTAACATGTCGCCTGGCGTACCCCAGAGGCAGACGTACAGTCAGTCGCCTAACATGCCCCAAGCTCAGCGATATGCAACTCCCGGCCAGCCACCTAGCAACCAGATGAACAGATTCCCCAGCAACCCAGGCCAGACCGGGCAGCAGAACCAGTCCCCCGGGATCACCGGCTATCACACTGTCATCCCTGAGGCGCAACAGCAGAGAATTCTGGATCAAGCAAAGGCTAGGGTCGCCGCCCAGGAACGATCTGCCCTGTTTGGCGACAAGATCGCCCAACCTAGCGTGTCTGGCCTGGCCGGCATTGGACTGGGCGGCGGCACGATCGACGTCAACAGGCTAGCGGCCGTCCGCGCTAGCTTCGCGAACCAGCAGAAGCCTCAGTCGCCGGTTGGGCAGCGACAAGGGATGAACGGGACTCCAGTAGCAGGACATACACCGGCCAAGGTCACTCCGGTCCCCTTCCCAGTCATACCTGGCTCCCAGCAGTCCAAGCCTTGATCGTGGATGATTTATGGTTGGTGTCGAGTCGTTCAGCTACGGTTCTATGAAGTTGGGAACGTCATCAAGCATCGCTGGTACACTAATTGATTTTGCCCCAAGATATCGGGGACTACAACACGTTCTCTGAGGAGACGTGCGTCTTGGGATGTGTTTGGAGCGAGTGCTACGTATTCGTGCACGTGGATTTGTCTGTGTTTGTGCCTGCAAGGACCGGCTTGGTGGTTCGGAGTCACGCGAGGGAAAAGAGTGCTGAAATGGGCCGGGCTAGCCTTTTCTTTTGAGGGTACGGAGGCAAGCAAGGACGGCAGAGCGTCAACAGCCTCATGGCAATGAGGGCATGGATTCATTCGTCGTGTTGTATTACGTACGTTGGACAATTTGGCTTCACATTGATAGATACCATTACATAAGGTCTAACTAATTTTGACATTCAACGCCCTCATGTATAGTAGACCTGAGGGCTTTCCGAGTGTGTATGTAGATGGAACGGCATGTCCAGACTAATATCGATGATTGTCAAGGTGATTGCATAATCTACACTACATATTGGTACAGAGTTGGGTATCTTAAAATGTTTACGCAGCCGTTATGGCTCGACGGTTTCCTTGAGCGCCTTGGCCGCCTCCCGCTCCTGCGCCCACTCGAGCACAATCCGTCTCAGTTCGAAAATGACCTCGACCGCGATAAGCAGGATGATGATGAGCTCGAGGCGCGTGCCGTGCTGCTCGCTCGACATCTCGCGCAGCACGGTGGCGATCTCCTGCGCGTAGTCCATCTTCTGGTTGAGGGCGCGGATGCGCACGTTGACGTCGAGCGCGCGGCCGACCTGGTCGTAGTAGCCCTCGAGGCCGAGCTCGGAGCGGCTATCCCAGAAGATGTCGGGCAGCGAGTCCGTCAGCTCCGAGTAGTGGTTCAGCCGGGCGCGCAGGCTGAGCAGCTCGCCCGTCTTGCGGAGGATGAACCGGCGGCCGAGCGGCACGCCGGAGCCGCGCGACAGCAGCTCGGGGATGTTCCGCGTGCTTTCGAAGTACGAAGTCAGGGCGCTCTCGAGCACGGCGAGCTTTGTGCTTCGAGCGAGGCCCGAGGAAAAGGCGATCTTGGCCAGGGTTGTGTCCAGCGTGTCGCCTTCGCCGTGTTCGCGCCGCGTGCCTAGCACTATTACATCGCCCTTTAGGGCGCTGGCTTCCTTGGACGTGTCCGTTGTGAACTCTAGGTCTTCTGCCTCGCGGAGGTTCTCCTTATGGGGCTGCTGGGCAGCACGCATGAGCTGCCTAGTGACCACGTCCGGCGGAAGTGACCAGGTCACGACTGTGCCGGAGGGGAAGACGAAGATGTCGCCGCCGTTGACCCCCTTGGCATGCAGCACCTCGTTGGCGTCGAAGCCCGTCCTATCCGGATCTATTGCGAAGCCATGCGCCGACAGTATGTCCAACACCATCGGCATGTCGAATGCCTCGGCCAGGCATGTTGCGCTGACTATGGTGGACGGGTCTGAGGGCTCGTCCACGGACGGAGCTGCTGGCGGCTTGCCCTCGGACCCGAGCTTGGGTTGCTGGGCGATGATGGCGACGCGGCGGAGGGAGTTTTTGGTCGAGGCCACGCGCGTCGGCTTGCGCTTGGTGGACGACGAGGGCGGCTGGTGCTCGGAACGGGACCTTTCGAGTACAGGGCTTCGGGCGTCGTCGCCCGCCTGGGAGAGGTACGGGTTCGAGGTGAAGAAGAGGCGCTTGCGAGGGTAGCTCAGGGTTGCGGTTAGGTGAAATTCGCGCCGGGGGCGCTGCGGCGGTGCTACGGCGCTGTGGATGTGGCGGGCCAGGGTGAGGCCGATGCGTGATTGCGATGCCTTCATGTTGACGAGAAGTGGTGGTGGATTTGGGCAGCCATTTGTCGATCCACGTTGATGCAACACTTGATCGTCATGTGCTACTTTGATACGCCGAGTTAGGTGGTATTTGAGTAGGCCGAATGCATTGCTCCAAGTCGGTCAATGCAGTTGAGTCAGGCTGTCTATGCTGTTTGATTATTGCTTCAAGAATAACTAACTTTGGCCGCGGGTAACCCCGTGCTGCAGGTTGCACATATTTTTGCAGGCATCACGATAAGACGGCGCTGCTTATCGCCACGTGACGCTGCAGCAAAGAGCGGTGCGTGTCCTGGATCTGGGCGGGGCAGCTCGACCGCTTCAGGGGGCGGTGACGAAGCGGTGGCAGCAAAGTTTAGCGGCCAGGCGAGGATGGAGATGACGGGGGATGACGGGCTAGGGGAGGCAAGAAAGATTGGACGCCAAACCCCACCACTAAGAGTCTGAGACCAGACCAAGACCAGATCAGGACCCAAGCGGAGCTCGTTTTCGACGGTCTTTTACCTGCAGCGCGCACAGCCAGCATACCAGTAGGCACAAAACACAGGTACAGGCACAGGCACAGGCACAGGTACAGGTATTGGTCCTCATAAGGTACTTACGGTACACCCTTTTTGTGCCTGTGTTATACCGTCATATGCCCTCGGCCTTGGCCTTTCTTTTTTCCTCCTCCTTCTCTACCCTCCGGCTCCCATTTCCTACCCCGGCCAGCAACACGTAGTCACTTTTAACGATCCTCCTCGTCATTTCCCTTGTTTTTATCTTTTTCTTCCCAATCGCAGCTGTCCTCACCCCTTTTCCGAATCTTGCTGCGGTTCTTTCTCGCTCCCTACCTCAACCTCCAACCTGACATCGATTTCTCCCGTCTGTCAACAAACCCGAACGTCATCCTCCTCCCCTCCCCCTTTACCCCACCATGGATCTGGACCCCAAGTACGACAACTACGACTTCCCGCTCAATGCCGAGCAGGGCCAGCCTGGCCATGCGGGCTTCCTCACGTCTGAGCAGATTGCTCAGGTGCATCAGTTGAGGTTGATGCTTGAGTCCGAGGGGTACACTGACCGCCTGGACACCCTGACCCTGGTACGACCTTCCCGTTGAGATGAGCATTTCGAAATATGCAGAAGATACTGCGGAAACACAATGTCTGGAGCAAATGGGCAGTGGGGAGAGTTACGGGACAAACCATTTGCTAACGCCTCTTTCCAAATAGCTTCGTTTCCTGCGAGCAAGAAAATTCGATGTCAACCTGGCCAAGAAGATGTAAGAGAAGCCTTACCCAGACGCCTCCTCCAACTAACACGAATCCTCTACTCCTAGGTTCACCGAGACCGAGACCTGGCGCAAGGACAGCAAGCTCGATGAACTCCTGCCAGTCTGGGATTACCCCGAGAAGCCCAAGGTCGCCAAGTACTACCAGCAGTTCTACCACAAGACTGACAAGGTACGATATTCCTAATCCCGCCTTTGGGACGGGCAAGCGTCGTCGTTGCTTGGTTCATGTGCTCACAACCCTTTAGTCCGGCCGTCCTGTATATATCGAGCTTCTGGGCGGCATCGACCTGAACGAACTGTACAAGATCACCACTCCCGAGCGCATGCTGACCAATCTCGCCGTTGAGTACGAGCGCATGGCCGATCCCTTCCTCCCCGCCTGCTCCAGGAAGTCCGGCCACCTCATTGAGACGGGCTGCACCATCATGGACCTCAAGGGCGTCACCTTGACCAAGATCCCTCAAGTCTACTCCTACGTTCGCCAGGCCTCCACCATCTCGCAGAACTACTACCCCGAGCGTCTTGGTAGGCTGTACCTGATCAATGCTCCCTGGGGTTTCTCTACCGTTTGGAGCGTTGTCCGCGGCTGGCTCGACCCCGTCACCGTCAACAAGATTCACATTCTTGGTTCTGGTTACCAAACCGAGCTTCTTAAGCAGGTCCCCGCCGAGAACCTGCCCAAGATGTTCGGAGGAGAGTGCGAGTGCCCCAACGGCTGCCAGCATAGTGATGCCGGTCCCTGGCACGATCCCCAGTGGACCAAGCCCGCCAAATGGCAAAAGGACACGATCCAGAACACCAGCGCCGAGATTGAGACGCCCGCCCAAACAGCGGCTACCACCGACGCACCCGCACCCGCCGCTGATGCAGCACCTGCGCTGGCTGAGGCCAAGCAGCCCGCTCCTGCATAAGGACTGGGTCTTGTTGACTACCGTGGCAATCCAGAGCGAACTTGGTCGCGCTCCGTTCCTTCCTGCTCTGCTTTTGTGATGGTGGGAGACCTCGCGAGGATGTAATGTATGGAGAAGTGGAAGGGTAAACATGTCGAGGGGGGGGAGAGCCGGCGGCGGCGGGGATGTGAGGCACGGGATAGAACCAGGAAGCGTTGCATCGCTACATCAGGGTTGCGGCTTATACGGTTTCCCTGTTCCCTCTTTCCTATCTTACATGGCTCCTGTGCTATGTCCTTTTTGGTGCATCATTAGTTTGTCCCTCGAATATTTGCTCGTAGTTCATAAAATACGACCAGCATAGACGGAACGCAACGCTAGGAAGCGTCGGCTAAACAACAACCACAAAAAAAGCATGTTCGACGAGTCTTGATGCTCCTCACGATGCCTGTCCCTCTGGTATGCCAATAAGTCCCATCCAAAACGCCTGAACTCCGATGATGCCTCAGCCATGTTCGTGCTATCCCTCTAACCTCAATACGGCCCACTTGATACTCATCGTCGTTCGGTAAGCACGTACTCTCCAGCAACCTTGGCCCTCTCCATCTTGGCCACCACCGCAGGCATGTCCCTCTTCAGCCTGGCCAGCCCCTCCAGAGCCTTCCGATACTCCGCCTCCGTCGCGGTCTGCCTCTCCGGCGCCGCCAGCCCGATGTCCACGGCCGCCGCGACGTCCGCGGCGGCCGCCACGCGCTCTACGAGCGCCTCCTGGTCCCGCTTGAGCGATGCGGCAAGGTGCTCGGCGTGCTCGGCGGCGGCGCGGGCGGGCACGGAGCGTTTCAGCGCGGCGACCTCCTCAAGCAGGCGCTCCTCCTGGGCGATGAGGTCGGCGACGCGCTGGCGCTTGCGCGTGTCGAAGGGCTCGTAGGTGGGCTCCGGGGTGGCGGGGGCCGTGCGGGACGTTATGTCCGAGGGCACGGGGAGGCCGTTGATGGAAAGGTTGGGCGCGGCGAGGGCGAAGGTCTTGTCGATGTACTAAGATGCCGTTAGCCCTTGGGTGGGTTGTACGAAGGCGAGGGGCGGGGGTCGATGTTGCCTTACTTCATTCACGAGCGCTTCTATCTGGTTGCGCAGATCGTCGTCGTCCGCAGCCGCCGCCTCGACGTGCGGAAACGCCTCATCCACGCGCGCCCTGGCGGCCTTGCGCACATTGCCCACCAGGAACGTCAGGTCCTCGGGGCTCTGGAGCTCGATGCGCCGCTGGACCTGGGCGACGACAGAGTCCGCGTCCATTGCTGCGGTGCGTTGCTGGTAGCGCACGTCGTCTTGCTCGGCGCAGATGTCCAACCGATTGGAACTGGGCAGGGTGTATGTGTGTGGTGTGTGTGTGTGTGTTTCAGGCCGCCCGCTCGCGACGGCCAGACTGGTGTTGAGGTAGAGACGGATGTGGGATGGGGTGGTATGGTATGTTTACTTTGTTACTGTTTTGACACACCACCACGCTGGTGTTTCGCTTACCCTGAACTCAAACCCCCACCACGATATGCACGGCTACCTACCTTAAATCGTCAACCCCACTGCGACACGAGCCTTCATAAACAGGCTTGGTGGCTTGTCTAGCTTTTGTGCAACCAACATGCCGACATAACTGCGCCGCATCGAATCCCAGGGTCCTCCTCCCTCTCACCGCAACAAGCACACATCCCACACCAACGAATTACATGGTACCTACCCATTGAATCCGAACCCTTGTTGACCACCCCGTCAAAGGTCGGAAGAGTCAGAGCACTCACCTGAGGAGAGCCTCAGCATGGCACGTGTCTATGTGCATTGCTCGCCACGCTGGCTCTTTGTCCAACATTCGTCCGTTGAAGTCGTCCAGCGTCCAGCGGCAGGCAGTACATAATGGCGGTGCGGTATCGGCCACCCCCTGCATACGCAATCGTGGTCGTGCCATGTGCCCACTGTGGAGAGGAATGGCTTCAATGGCGGGTAGGCTAAGGAGCGGAAGCCAGCCCCGTAACGGGTCCAATGCTCTCATTCAGCTCCACGATCCCCCGTCAATGTACGACAACAGCGAAGAATGCCTCGTTAATAGGCCGTGCCACTAACACGAAAACAAGACCAGGACGGCGGGACGCACGAATCATCTCGATGACCTTTCCACACAACATCTCTTCATGAAAGTGACTTTTACATGTGCATAGCCAAGTGGAGTGGATATGTCGAATTTCAATACTACCTAAAACTCCACCAAAACAACAATAAACGTTCAACATAATTCCTGACCTGTGCCATGATTCCTGTAACCATGCCGTGCTCCTTCCAAGCATTGGGGGCCGCGAAATTGCGAACCCTTGTAACCGACAAGCGCCCGTCCCCAATACACCTGGCACCGTTGCCTGGTCTAAATCACTTCCACAACACCAGTGCGGCAGTCCATGGCTCCCAGCTGAATGATATCGTCAAGGCAGTCGTGGACGCCACATCGTCAAAAGTTACAAATTGGAAATAAAAGGCACGCCACGATGCAGTCCAAGCAGATTGGACCACGAGGCCTCGAGATCAACATAGTTGTGTTTTTCTCCGCATGTCGGTAATGCCATCATCTGTCCTCACTGCTCGAATTCGGAGGGCCGTCAAGGCTTATTGGGGGAGCATGTTCTTGGACTCTTCATCGCTGAGCCAGATATCGTGGACGGGTTCTCTCCGGTTCTCTAGAGGGACGTAGTCGCAGTCGATGTACGAAGGTAGAAATATCTCTGTGTACTCTATCAGCATTGCTTCTGCCTGTCAATAGCTCAAAAAGCGCACCTGGATTCCACGTGAAACCCTGGCTCGAGGAGAGATATGTGATCTTATCCTTGGTTAGCATCAGATCTCTCCGAGGGCACGCAACAAGATGTTGCAGGGATGACATACTAGTCGAGGGGGGCCATCAGGCTCACCGATGTTGATCACGGTGGACTCCTGCTTTGAAATGGCCGAGCCTAGGTCTCATGTTAGTGCTTGTTACCATCACATGGTCGTGCTTCCCAAGATTACGCAAGTTCAGAACAAAGCACGGGTGACCGGTAGACTTACTCAACAAGCTAGGGCGGCGGCTGTGCAGGGATTGACCCTTGGAGGCCGAGGACATTGACGAGGCTGGCGACGAGGATGGGGAGCTCGAGTACGAGCTGCCGGAGGAGCTCACGACAGCCTTGGAAGACTGCCTCAGAACTTCCCGAGGAGTGGACGTAGTTGGGATGACGATGGACGAGGACATGGCGCTCAGCGTAAGCGGCAAGGCGTTGCGGAGCTTGTGCACGAGGACGAGGTGGGCGTGGATCGACAAGGCAGTGTTGCTGTTTCAATCGTAGGCTACGGGCAAGCGGGCAACGCAGGTCGGAGGATGTCGCAGACGGATGGCAGGGCGGTAGGTAGGTCGATGGCGGAAGCAGGTGGGTTCGGGGTATGAATCACGGACGGCGTATTCGGAGACGTCAGGCACGGGCAAACGGTGAAAGCGGGATAACCACAAGGCGGCGGGAGGAGGTCGAGGAGAAGGTTGGGTTCGGTAGGCTGGAACAAGAGACGTGTGTAAAGGTTCGTGTTAGGCCCGAGGTTCAACGTGGTCAGGTCGGATTAAGTTCGCCGGCTCCTGCACAGTAGGACCCAAGTATCAAGGTGATACCTGCCAACAGAGAGCCGAGACCCTCCCCCCAACAAGCACCACAGCCGGCCAAACACGAGTCACTCCGGCATCATCCCCGTGACATGTACGGAGTACAAGCCCATGATAGGCACGGTGTCATGCAAGTGGAGGCGAGGGGTACCTACTGTGCCTAGGCGCATTAGGCCCAGTCCGGGGGGGCCCAAGGTCATGAGCTTATCAGTATCGGTTATCCGGCTAGGTACCTTACCCCATCGCCCGGCCCCCTTACCACTCGTACCACTATACCTACCCAAGCAAGTACCACCACCGCTGAACGCAGGGTACCTGGCCATGGCTGGTACCTGCCGTACAGCACTGACGCGCGCGTGGCTTATTACGTACCGTACAGTGCTATTTCTGCCAGCTTTCGGGGAGGCGGGGTCAGCACTTTCAGGCTATGCCGCTCAATACCGCGTATGCTGCCGGAAAGGTGTCTGAAGGCGGCTGGCCACCGTTTAGCACATTCAAATACAGGATACGAAGTACGCTTCGGCTGTTGTGAAGCGTGATCCTCCTGCCACAAGGCCGCGCCAGGTCTCAGGTTGCCATACAGTAGCCAATCGGAGCACCTAGTGGCCTCATGCTTCCTGCAGGCACTTCTCAGCCAAGCCCAGCTTGCACCCGCCAATCATAGCATATCTTGCGGGCCCTGCTCTTGACGTCACGTGGGGGCTTGCGATGAGGCTGGAGAGTGACTAAGCCACACATTTCGAGACGTACCCGCGAGGCGCTAGGCTGCGTTGTGTCGACGACGACACCTGGGCCTAGCTCGCAGGTTACGCTCTGCACAATCCATCCCCAACCCACGACTCCCTCCATACGACAACGAACGACTTCTCCTGCGGCACAAACGAGCTAGGTCATTCCTCATTGAACGGTTCACCTATTATTCATTTGGCAGAGCCCACTAGCACGAGCTACGCAAAGATGGGCGACGTCGCATTGGAAAATCCGTCGAACAACGTCCCGCCTCACAAGAGGGCCGCCCCTTCAACGATCCCCCATATCGACACCTTCGAGGGCGTGGCCACAGACGGAGGCGACGATTATGCCACGTTGAAGAAGCTCCAAAGAGGACTGGAGTACGACCCCGCGTACCGCATTGCCACGACCACAGTGCTGACGTTGAACATTAGATATATCCAGCTACAGGAGGAATACATCAAGGATGAGCAGAGGTTGGTTTCATCACAACAAAGACAAAACTCAGGGCTTGTGTGCTGACTGGTGGATTGCAGGAGCTTAAAACGGGAGTTGGTTCGCGCCCAAGAGGAAATTAAGCGCATCCAGAGCGTACCCCTAGTCATTGGTCAATTCATGGAGGCCATCGACCAGAAGTATGTCGTCTCTCCTTGTTTCAGCTCGCGTCTACTCACACAACAACAGCACCGGTATCGTTCAGTCCAGCACCGGCTCTAATTACGTCGTCCGGATTCTCTCTACCCTCGATCGCGAGAAGCTCAAGCCCTCCTCCTCTGTCGCCCTCCACAGACACTCCAATGCCCTCGTCGACATTCTCCCTCCCGAGGCCGACTCCTCCATCGCTATGCTGGGCGCCGACGAGAAGCCCGACGTCACTTATGCCGACGTCGGCGGCCTGGACATGCAGAAGCAGGAGATTCGCGAGGCTGTCGAGCTGCCCCTGACGCATTTCGACTTGTACAAGCAGATTGGTATCGACCCCCCCCGCGGTGTGTTGCTCTACGGGCCCCCCGGTACCGGCAAGACCATGCTCGTCAAGGCCGTTGCCAACTCCACCACTGCCAACTTCATCCGTGTTGTCGGCTCCGAGTTCGTGCAGAAGTACCTCGGTGAGGGTCCTCGCATGGTTCGCGATGTCTTCCGCATGGCTCGCGAGAACTCCCCCGCCATCATCTTCATCGACGAGATCGACGCCATCGCCACGAAGCGATTCGACGCCCAGACGGGCGCAGATCGTGAGGTCCAGCGTATTCTGCTCGAGCTCCTCAACCAAATGGACGGTTTTGACCAAACTTCCAACGTCAAGGTGATCATGGCCACCAACCGTGCAGACACCCTCGATCCCGCTCTGCTGCGTCCCGGGCGTTTGGATCGCAAAATTGAATTTCCTTCCCTGAGAGACCGCCGCGAACGCCGTCTCATCTTCTCCACTATTGCCGGCAAGATGAGCCTCGCCCCCGAGGTCGACCTTGACAGCCTCATCGTTCGCAACGACCCCTTGTCCGGTGCCGTCATCGCCGCCATCATGCAGGAAGCTGGTCTGCGTGCTGTCCGTAAGAACAGATACAACATCATCCAGAGCGACCTCGAGGATGCCTACTCAAGCCAGGTCAAGGGCAGCAGCGACGACAACAAGTTTGACTTTTACAAATAAACTACACGTCGAGATGCACTCAGGGCATACCAGGAGTAAGGCGTGTCCACGCCAAAGTCCAACTCCTTGTCGCGTTGACGGGTTATCCAACCAGGTGGGCTGGACGGGCTCTGGAGTTTATGGGGAGGCAAAACACTCTGGGCTGGGAAATAGCACAAGTCATATAGATCTTGAGTCAGAAATCCGCACGCTTATGGAGTCGGATTTGTCGGTGTGCTGGCATAGTCTAGTGTCTCTGTACAATAACATCATTATTACAAGGACGTAATGATTTAGCAAGGATACAAGTTTCACATGTTAAAAAAAGCACCGTGGATCCTATCTTCTCTTCATAGGGTATTGGTATCAACACTTACTGAAATGGCATTGCCGCTTGCGTCAAATCGTGATTCGTCATAACAGACCGTTGTTCAAACATCAAGGGGGCGCCAGGCCTTCTTGTTTTCCCCGCCCATTCCTATTGCCATTTTGTTTTCCGACACCTTTTTACAGGTGAGCCATCTATTTTCCCTCTCCTGTTGACGAGCCATTCGTCAACCGATATGAATTACCATCCACAGTAAACCCGCAAACTCCAAAGGAATAAAAGGGCAGAATGATAGCCGCGTTCCAATCGGCAGGCCATTATCACCGCAAAGGACGCCCGCTTAAGTGAGGATCAATTTGGCAACAGCCAGTGCCGGACCAAAGCGTGATGGTTGTGCGCTCGCAAGACTGAATTGAGCACTCGATATTAAGATCAAACCCGGAACGCCAATGACATAGAGAGCAATGCGTTCCTGAAAGTCCTGATCGTTTGGGTATCTCCGTCAGACGCTGAGTGCCTCGTTGAGGAGCACCAAGTCGAGTTAGAATGTATCCTGGTCAAAAATTTCCGACATCGCATGGAGACGGATGCGTGAACAAGCCAGGTCAACGTATATGTGCATGTATGCATGAAGCAAAAGCTCAGGAGCTGAGCGTGATGCCAACTTCAAACAGAAGGCGCACAAACTTCTCATGCAACTCAATAAAGAAATCTGGCTGGCCGACGAGCTCCGCAAGCCCTCGAGCTTTGGGAGCAGAGGCTCCGACAGCGCCTCCCATGCGTCGTGTGAAGCCGCTCCCGCCCGTAAGGAAGCTGCTGCCGCCACGTTCTGCTGCTGAGGCGTCAAACGCAGATTGCGCCAGCTTGGGGTACCCGGAATTACTATGCAGGGAGGCTGTGATAGGTGACGCCGCCGCCGCGCGATCAGCCTCCGCTTCCGCGAGCTGTTGAATCCAGCCGGCCAAATCACGAAAGGCAGCAGAGACGACAGCGAATGTTTTCATGGCAAGGCGCTCTTTGTGGGTGCTCAATGCCAAGAACGCATAGACACGCTTGTGGCCTCGGGCATGCACGTCTGGAATGCGGAAGATGTAGGCAGTAGTATATCCGGCGAGCGCATCGCCAAAAAAGATTGGGCCACCGGATACAGCCGACCCAGCGCTCTGTGTTGTGACAAACGGAGGAGGTGCTGTGGTGAGAGGGGACGAGGTGGGCGAGGCCATCGCAGGAGCCCGTGGCAATGTCTCAAAGGAAAGCGCTCGCAGGCATGATGCTCGTAGAATGGAGAAAGCGTCGCCCCGTGTGGGTTCGTGGGTAGATGTGTAGTCGACGTAGTGGACATGATATGGTGGGCGCTCAGATCTTGTCGAATTGCTCGAGGTCGATCTCCCACGAGAGCCAATAGACGACTCGGCTTTCTTGTTGCGCGGTCGTCGTGGATCATCAATCTCACTGTCCGTGTCGCTGGAAGCTTGTGAGGCAGGGGGTGATGCGTGTCCTCCAGGGCCGAATACCCTCTCGGCAGGTGCACGGGTTCGCAGAGTTGGCCCTCTGGCATGAGCCTGAGAGTCAACATTGCCAGTAACACCAGCTTGGCGCTTGGGTAAAGTCATGGCACAGTTGTCGCATGGACCCTGCCGTTTGGTGACCGTCTCGTCATAGGTTCGCCGGTAGCTGGAATCTCGTCTTGGATGGTGATGCGTAGGCCGGGGGCTGTCAGGAGGTGTTTCGAGAGGTGCTGGAGAGACCACTGGCACAGTGCCGTTCGTGGAGGACCTATGGACGGTTGGTCGCTGGTTTGGTTGGAGATCATCGACGTCCAAGCAGGAAAAGGCGCGAACCAGATTCAGACCGCCCAAACCATCACTGACAGCCGCAGGAGTCTGCGGTTGCGAATTGGCATTGGGCGGAGAAGTACATGGACGAGTTTCCGTTGAGAGCGAAGTGTCGTCTTTGTCCTGAAAGGGTGCTTCTAAGCAAATGGTACATTGGGCTGTCAGACCCTCAGTGACCATGAGAGGAGTCGGGCCATGTGTATCACAGTAGTGAGCAAGGCATAGCTGTAAATTAGGTATTAGTCCTAGAGGCTTGCCCATATTGAGGAAGCTGGACGATGGATTTTGGAGGGTGGGGGTGCTTTCGGAATGGACAGTCTAGGTGAAGGAAGACATGACGTGATGACGTCGGGGAGGATCTGCTGGGTTGTGTAAGGAATAATGGAACGGAGGTGTCGCAGAAGATCATGGTGGATGTTCCAGGAAGTCTGGAGCTTGACATATAAATCCCGAAGAAGACGAGAACAGCGACTGTGATATAGATGGGTAGGGCGAGGCGGTGTAAGAGAAAGGGAGGGAGGATAGGAAGGTTGCGCATGGGCGCAGGCCGTTGGTCGACAATGACTTGAGGCAATAGACCGGCCAGATATGGGAGGTGAACAGGGTTGGGCGGGAAAAAGCAAGGCTTGATGCAGACGGGATGCAAGGCGCCGTATAGTGCAGAATTGAAACATTTTGCTATCAACTCACAATGTATTGCATGACGTATCAATTGATCGCGTATCTTATCGCTGGGCGGGTTTTGGAGGGGTGTCTTTGCAGGATGTTTGTGGAGGGGTCGTCAGGTGAAGACGATGAGATGCAACAACGGCACTGTCTGCCACAGACAAGGGCTGGGAGAAAAAGCCGGGGGGTGTGCGCGTTGCGTGTGCCAGTGTGCCAGTGTGCCCCTGTGGTGTGGGTGTGCGAGGTGTGAGTGGGATCGTGTTGTTGTTGTGTGCGCTGTGTGTTGTCGCAGAGCTCTGGTGATGTCGGGAACGTTGGATTGCACCTCAATGGGGTCTATGACATGTGAAGGCTGTCTTGGGTTGCGATTGGGAGTAGGGTGTCAGACGCCACGGGGCAGGTCCGACAGATCCAACCCGCGCGTCGACTTCTCGGCACTTGGGCTTATTTTGTAGATGGGCACGTGCGGTATCGGCGGAGGGGGAAGGTCCAGGTGCGAGAGCTGTGGCTTGCTCTGTGTTTGATGCCAGTCCTCAAAGCCAAGCGGTGGGATGCCCAAGGAGATGGTATTGGCGAAGGATGAACGAGGGCAAAGAGAAGGAAAAAATGTGAAGGGAGGGAGAAAAAGTGAGGACCTCAAGTGAGGTTGTCGTGGAGGGGCAATTGTTGTTCCCCTAGGGGAAACAAGCCCAGGAAAGAGCGGACCTGCGGGGCCGGCAGGAGGAAGGTTCGACAACGGGCCAAGCTGGCTAAAAGGAAACTACGAATGAGCATGCAGGATTAATAAAAGCAAACGGCAAGAGGTCGACGTTGTTTAAACGAGCTAAGCTTCACCAGAACCGGATCTTGCCAGCTCGCAAACACCAACCAAAGAGCTAGCACTAGAAGCTCCAGAAGACCTTTCGCTTGGGGTTAGCCAGATTCTCAACAAGCCCGAGTCCACTCCGGAGGCGCTACCCGAGCTCAGAAAGGCGGCGGACCTGGGCCTCGTTCCGCTATGCTCGCCTTAGTAAGGGCTGAGGGAAGACTGCAGCGGCGACCCGGAAATATACGTGCCATGTTGTAGGGGTCCTGTGCTTGGGCAAAGTGAGGCGCGCGAGACAGGGACGAGGGACCGAGGGAGAAGGAGCAGCAGCTTGATTGAGACTGAGATGGGTAGAAGCCGGGGGTCGGCTCGTTGGTGCTAAGGATCGTCGGTGTAAGTGCTCGTTTGTCCCTCAACTCTCATGCAGGGGCAGTGGATAAAAGGATGGATACAGTGACTGCCGCGGGCAGTTGTTTCTCTCCTGCCTCTAGCGGTTTCCCCAAAAGACTGACCGGTCTCGATAAGGTAGGGGTGATTCGAATTTTGCCGGGCTTCGAGGCCGGTTGATGGTGGTGTGCGTCTGCACAGGTGTCGGTCTGTCGCAGCCACGCCTTCCCAGCAGCCTCTTGGCATGCGCTGCTTTACATACCTTGTGGCCGTCTCTTCCCGCGTGCCTTTGATCGTCTTCGAGTGGCACAGCAGCAGTCGCGTGGCTGCTTATGAAAGTCAACGATAAGGTATACTAGTACTAGTACTTGTTCTAACGAGATAAGCGTGAACCTTGGATGTCGTCGACCCAACCATGACCTTCGGAGACGTGGACGCAACGGACTAATTACATTGATGATTCTGCGCCTTCTTTTAGTCGTTGCCGGCGATCCCTGCTCGTCGACTCAGTGACCGGGAATTCTCCCGGAATCGCCCCTCCCGCCCCTCACCCATCACAGGCCAAGATGTTCCAGAAAACTTCCAGCGCCTCTCTAGACGGATTTATCCTAGCACGTTTCGCTGCCAGCCTGGCTCTGCTCAGCTCACAATGGGCACATGCCCCTCCGTGCTAGCTCGGGTCCTGCGGTGCAACGGTGATAGGTGTTACCTTGTTCAACGCATCATCACTGGGATGTAGAATGGCCTGACGAAGGGCATCCAATGTAACGGCATCCAGAAGGGCACCGCGATACCTAAATGGCCTTGAGCTTATGCAGGCGCACACACGCACATGTGTGCCATCCTTTTCCTTTTTATTTCCTTCCCCTGCCATGTCGCCTTTTAGCGAGAGGGTGTGTGGAGGGCATGGAGTATGACGGAGGGTGGGCGGCCACCACCCCAAGGAGAATAGGGAGCACAACACGGTAATTGACTTATCCCTGCCTCTGATGATGGCACGACGGGGACTAGATGAGTATTTCCATCCGTGCCAGTATCCGGATTTTGGCCAATCGCCATTCAGTTAGTGACAGGACTCACGCCCCTTTGCAACTTTCGATCCGACCAACCGCGCCCCGGGATTCCGCGCTTTTGTTTTTCATGGGTGACAGCATCCGATCAGGACAATCATCTCCACTGGCGGACATGACCGGCCCTGCACGTGTTGTACACAGGGCGCCAAGGTTGCAAAATCGACGCTCCCATCTTTGCTAGCTCGCTCGGAGGCATCTTGAAGGAGCGACAACTTCACCGCCGTCTCTGTCGCGACCCACGCGGCCACGCCAGAAAGCTGTCGGGGAAGCCCGGAATGCTGCCCGACCTGTCATAGTATTACTGTCATATGCTACCACCCTTTCTCCTTTCCTTGCCTTGCCTTCCCCGTTATCCTGCCTAAGGGCAGTTCGGCGACGTCGCAACTTACATCACTATGGGCGCATGGTCTGGATAGGCCAGCAAGGATGAGGCTTGCTACAACTGGCTTCAACAGCCATCCTTCGCTGCCCACTGACACCGTATGAGGGCCCCCGAGGAAGTAGCTGCAGGTGGGTAGCACAGAGTGCAGAGGACCATGGTCGACAGCACATCTTTAATGAAGCTCAGCCGCCTGATTTCTCGTGTCATCTTCCGCGGCACGCTTCATCTACCCGCTGCCGTCGACGCCCGTAGCCGTGATGGTGATGTGCCTGTCTGCCTTGACTGCGTAGGGTTCGCTGCCCGTCACATGGCTCGCTTCCGGGGTTCAAGTCCTTCCACAGCGCGGCCCGAAGCAGCAATGGAGTCGCAGGCTGGGGTGAAGAAGGAGAAAGGAAACTTTCTACCTTGCCTGGACGTTCTGGTGGCTGAGGCTAAAAAGGGGCATGCACCCGCCATGCACACGTTTCCACGTCAAAGCGATCCTTCGATGGCGAATCCCTCCCCTACACATCATGTACCATTGCTCCGTAATTACTGTCCTTGTCATCGCTGCAGGGAGTGAGTGCTGTGTCATTGTCAATTGGCGAGCGTGGCAAGTATGGCGCATGCAGGCCAATCCTCGGAGTCTGTTGTTAAGTTAGCCGGTATTGGCAACCCTGTTCTTAATAATTCTCAGCTTTTATTTCTGCCACCTCGTTCGGGCTGTCTCTGCCGGGCAAGTCTTCCCGGCAATGATGGGCTACAGGCGCCGGGCCAATTATGATTTTCCCCCAATTCGGGCCCTGAACACCATGTTTGCTAGACGTTTCCGATCCCAACCCCTCGTGGCTACTGCGTTGGCTAGGACCATGCCCAACTGTCGAGCCTAGGGTTACATTGTCACTATGATCGAGATGCCCGTCATGGACGACACAACCCATTGTTGGGTGGTCGGGCCTTTTCGCAGGCCGGGTTCGGTGGTGCCCGAAACCGGCAACGTGAGCATGTGGCTGGCGACTTGAAGTCCGTAGCTGCGTAATAGTTGATGCTTGTGCTGGTCGCCGCGGCGGCTTGGCCTTAATGGTGTGTTTCTTCTGTCGGCCAGACCGGCTGATGTTCACAAGAGTGTGCACGAATCTGAGCTGTTTGCACTTGGCTGCGTGAATCGTACGGGCTTGGTACCCGACTTCAAAGGGCAGTTGAATGCATGCTTGCTAAACTCGAGACGTTAAGGCTCTGTAAACCCTTTTATAACCCAATAGCTATATCTAAATGACCGACAGCACCGATAGCATCTCCCTTTACTGTCTTATAGTCTTCACCCGACCACATGTCATCGAGTTCGTTGGCAAGAACGGTTGTCTTGTCGCGAGGATACAGGTGAATTTGGTCTAGGGTAGCTGATGGGCAATCCATGGCTCCGCATATCTTAATCAATTCTCTTGACAAGGAAGTGCCTCGGACCTTTTACTGGTGTTTCTACTTATTTCCCATGTGTCGGGGACTGGTATTTCTTAAACAGGTTCGAACTACATCTCAATCTAGGCCACAGGTCGTCATCTACGTTTGACCACCGTTTGAGTGTAATGGCATGGTGATTCTGTCTGATTCGGACACTTCGGACGCATATACTCGGACCACCACGTTGCAACTAGAACAAACTAAGCATCACAGACTCGAAGGTAACAGTCTGTATTCGCCCATTAAACACTGCGAGTCTCAATACCTGTTGATTGGCAGTATGGATGATGTTGCCGATAGACTGGAGCTTACGACTCATACGATTGCCCTAGAAGATCGATGGAGTGGGGGCTTACGGTGGGCCCTGGAGCATGGCCGTTGGGGGCCTGAAGCTAAAGCCGCCGCTGTAATCCGCACCTTACCATAATGTTGTCAGATGCATTGTCGCGAGGCATATATACGCACAAACAGAAGGGCAGAGTAAAACGATGCTCAGAAGAATATTGAGAAATCACTGCAATGGACTGCTGGACCGAGAAGATCGTAGATAAAATGGATCCGGCATCTCTAGTGCATGCAACCTGGAACCTGGAATCCATCCAAGTACAGGACTTGAGGTACTGGTGTCACTCGGAGCAGCCCCACAGGGGACCTGGCATAGCGCCTGGACCGCCGATCCACCCGAGCTGCTACTTGCAACTTAGTCCCCTTGCGGAAACACGCAATCCAATATAATTGGACGTGTTGCATCCATCTTCGCTGGAGGCTCTGCTCACGCGATGCATTTGGGCTGTCTCGTCGCGACCACCCCTTCTGACCGTTGGCTGCATCTTTTGTTATCTTGTTGCCGTTTAGTTGTTTACAAGAGCCGCTCATGGCTTGCTTGATGACGAGGACAAAGCCTGACCCCAAGGTATACCCATGGAAATCTAAGCGTTGTTTAACCCCCCAATGGCGACAACGCGCTGCGAGGTTGAGGCGACCTTGGCTCGAAGTCCCCAACACATCTTTACGTGTGGCATTGAACCATGCAGCGTGCTTCGACTGCTGGCATCGTGCCGTCCAAACTCTGGGTCAGCCTTGCGTCAACACTGATGCGTCGCCCTACCGTGATCAACAACCGGGCATCGCCAGCCAACCATAACCCGCCATGGCATCCTCTGCATCCTAAGCCCCGTTTTCCGCCAATGCCGCCTCACTCCGTGGCAGTGCAGGGCGCATAAAAGCAACAGCGAGGCAACCACAGCGTTGCTGCTGAGCTGCAGTTCGTGATCAGGTGTATTGGACTGGAAAACAGAGATGTAGTCCAATGTGCAATGCGGTCGTAGCTGCCCGCTGGTCAAGCCGTGCATAATGATGAATTGCTCGATGGCAGCGGCAGTCACAGCACCAGCACTGGATCGGACTGCGTCAATCGGTGAGCGGCGTGAGTTAGGTGGGCAGGGTCCAGGCTGCCTGCATAACCCAGCCACTGAAGCCGGCTGCCTTACCTGAGCCACCTTGGTTGCCTGGAACAGCTTCAGGTCTAAAACCTGGAGAAGCTGCATGTTGTGTAGAGCGCAGCTTTCGCCTTCTCACCTCTGTTCTCCAATCCCTTCCCAAACTCCTCTACCCCGTCCACGCCGTGGGTGCCGTCAACTGCCTACCTTACCCTTAGTCATTCGTCCTTTAGCGTTTGGGTTTCAGTTGTTCATCAAGGTACCTACCTGCCTTATGCCACGTGCTGCATCTTCGAGTACTTACCTCAAAACACCCAAAGCCTCGAGATACCGCTTATCGCCTTCCTTCCCCCAGCCTTCTCCCCTCCTTCGTGCCTGCCCCCGCCATCGGCCGCCTTCTTGAGACGTCTGCCCATGGAGCGCCAGCCCAATGCTCCCAGCCTTCCTGCGAGCGCACTCCCATCCTCACCACACAATAGACACGCTCCGCGAGCAAAGCCCTTTGAAAGCACCGATGCTGCCTTCTCTGTGAGCTGGCTGCTGGGCCTTCAACCTCCACCTCCGCCTCCACATGTCCAGACCCAAGCCGTCGCCCGAAATCCGCCGGAGTGGGCCAAGCACTTATCAACAGCGGATCCCGCCTTCTCGGTATCCTGGCTTCTAGGCCTGCAGCCTCGCCCGTCTACCACTGGCCCACCATGGGTGAAGCAGTACCAGACGGACGATGCTGACTTTCTGGTAAGCCGCTTGCTGGGTCTGATACCCGCGTCCGGGGCCTTACTACAGAAAGGATTGAGCAAGCTGTTGAATGGTGCTGTTCCACCTTCAGAGGCCGGAACTTCAACCACGTCCTCAAAATCTGACGCAAACTCCGAAAACGTAGATTGGCAGCATGATTTCAACGAGGCCGGCTATTTCCTGGCCCAGTTATATGGTGACTGTCCATATGTCGACGATGACTCTGAAGACGATTCAGGTACCGACGACTCGTCCCAGGCCGTGCACGACTCCGTCACCCTGGACCCTGAATTTCTAGATCTCTGCGAAAGGTTGGAAGATCTCTTGGATGAAATTGAGTAAGAACCGCCACCAGACTCTGCAAGCATTGCATACTGACTATGGCTCCAGGGCTTCTTCCAGCGCAGACCAGTCCGACACAGAATCAATCGACGGTATCTCCCCGGAGGACTGTGAGGATGACTCTCCAGCACGGTCAGAGTGGCTGCGGCAAAAGACGGTTGAGCTGGCTGAGAACACGTACCTTGACAGACTCATGTCCTTGACCGGCCTCGAGGAAACGAAGGCCTTGTTCCTCCATGCCAAAGCAAAGATGCAAGCTGCGATCCGTCGTGGTACGGATCTCGACAAGGAGAATTTCGACCTTGCCATCATCGGCAACGAAGGAACCGGCAAGTCAACCGTGGCTCGCCTTTATGCGAGCTTTCTTTTATCCCTGGGCGTGATCAAGAAGACCAAGACTCACACTGGCGTCATTGAGCACTTTTCAACTTACAACTTTTCCAAAACAACCGCACTCGACACGATGCGCAACATCTCCATGGCGTGGGGAGGATGTGTAAGTCGACGTCCCCGAAACGTTCCCGTAACCTATAAATGAACTGACATTTGTCTCAGATTGTGGTTCTAGATGACTGCCAACTCTTGAACAGAGACGAAGTCAACCTTTGGAACTTTTATATGCGCAGCCGTGAAATTCCCGGCAAAGTGGTCATCATCCTTGCCGGCGATTACGACAGTGGCTTTTCCAATGTCCTTAACTACAGTGCAGAGGTAGAAAAGCACTTCCAGCTGCTCACACTACCAAATTACAAACCGGAGGAGCTGCAAGAAATATACCTGCGCATGTTCCGCAAGTGGTTCGACAAGAAGATGGAATTGGAAAGGGGCGACGACGATCGTAACATCAAAATCCTCACGCGGCGGATTACCGCACAGAAGGTCGACGACAAGTCTTTTGCTAATATATGGGTCATCAAGAAGGCCTTTATTGATGCATGCCGACGGCAAGTGGAACGATTCCGCCAAGCACGGGCGCAAGGCAAATACTTGGAGGATTACCGGATGACGAAAGAAGATATCCTGGGCACAAAACCCCTGGTCAGCCTCGACGAAAGTCCTGCTTGGAAGGAACTGCAGACATTGGTTGGGATCGACGGAGTCAAGCAGTCTATCGAATCAGTGTTGAACCAGGTGAGGCAGAATCACGATCGTGAGATGGCTGGCCAAGATCTGTTGCCGATCAGCGCCAATCGTGCCTTTCTGGGGCCGCCCGGGACTGGGAAGACGACCGTGGCCAGACTTTACGGCCAAATTTTGTCTGATCTAGGGTTGCTCAGTAAGGGCAAGCTCGTCCTGAAAACCCCGGCTGATCTGATTGATCGTTACATTGGAGGATCCGAGAGCAACACCAAAGAGGCTTTGCAAGCCGCCGCCGGCAGTGTGCTCATCATCGACGACGCTCACATGCTTGATCCGGGCACCGAGGATACTGGCCACGATAAGAACGGGGACTTCCGCGGTGGTATCCTCGACACAATTGTAGCAGAAGTGTCGGGCTGCCCAGGCGAGGATCGATGCGTAATTCTATGCGGCTATCAAGACAAGATGGAGCAAATGTACCAGAACTGCAACCCTGGCTTTGCACGGAGATTCCCTCTGGGTGATGCGTTCGTCTTCACGAATTTTGACAGGGAAACACTGGGCAAGATTCTGGACCTCAAGCTTGAACAACGCAACCTCAAAATTACAGACAAGGGGCGGGAGGTGGCCATGTCCATCCTAGACCGGGCCTCGGGGCGGCCTAACTTTGGCAACGGCGGCGAAGTTGAGACTCTCGTGATGAAAGGTGTCTCTGGGAGGACACAGCGAATGGCAAAAGACGAATCTGCAAATGCGGATCAACACAACGTTCCCCTTGAACCGCAAGATTTCGACGCCGACTGGGACCGCCATACTAGAGCAGTGGCCAATACTCGAGCCTTATTCAAGGACTTTGTGGGCTACGAGGACATCGTCTCCAAGTTCGAGTCGTACCAGTACATCGCCCAGGGCATGCGTCTGCGCGGCATCGACCCCCGTCCTTATATTCCCTTTACCTACGTCTTCAAAGGACCTCCTGGAACCGGCAAGACCAGCACGGCGCGAAAACTCGGCCAGATATTTTACGACATGGGATTCTTGTCAGCGCCCGATGTTGTAGAGGTATCGGCCTCTCAGCTAGTGGGAGAGTACTGCGGTCAGACCGGCCCCAAGACGGTGCGTTTGCTCCAGTCGGCTATTGGTAAGGTGCTCTTCATCGACGAAGCGTACCGTCTGGCAGGCGACAAATTCATGGAGGACGCTGTCAGCGAGCTCGTCGACGCGGTCACGAAGCCACAGTATCAGCGCAAAATGGTGATCGTCCTTGCCGGATACGAAGAGGACATGGAACGTCTGATGAAGACTAACCACGGCCTTCGAAGCCGATTTCCCACGGAGTTCATGTTCCGACCTATGCGCGTCGAGCAGTGTATGGAGCAGCTGCGCCACGTTGTTGGCCACGTCGGCATCACCATCCAATCAACCATGGCAATGGATGGCGTCACGCGGAACACTCTCACCAACTCGCTCAACCGTATGATGCTGGAAAAAGGCTGGGCCAGCGGCCGCAGCGTCGAGACTCTTGGCGAAAAGATCATCGGGCATGTCTTCAAGGAATGCGCCATCAAGGGCTACACTGGCAAGGAGCTGCATCTGACGGGCAGGGAGCTCGTCATTATACTCGGCGCGTCCACGGCCGCCGCGAATGGACACAGGGGAGGCGTATCGGGAGGCATGGGCGCGAGGCAGGTCATGACGCTGCGAGACCTCGAAGGGTACGAATAACGCGATCACGATTTCTATTTCTCTCACTATAGTGGCGACGGTGTTTGGGGCGTGGGATAATATACCCCTAATCCTTCTCGCCTTCGGTGCCAGTTCTTCGGTTTGCAGCTGTAAGGTGTCCTGTTTGTCGAGGTGTGAAGGCGTTCTGCCTGTGCTTGCCTACACGGGTTGGAGAAAGAAGCTCTAGAGAAGGGGATTCATACCGAAGATACAGGAATGGCAATGGTTTTCCCCCAAACTTTGTCATGAATTCTTGTCATGCATTCGATCCATTCGAGTGGCAGGTCTTGCCTCCTTGGAGTCCGGCATGTCTCCCCAAAGGATATCAAAGATTGTATCATTTTAGCCATGTATATAACGCACGCCGCCTTTCTGCCTGCCAACATATGAACATTTTGAAAAGTCTGGTCCTGCCTTGGTCTTTGTTCTATATGCTGCTCTATGCGCTGGGTATTGGAAACGTATACAAACCGCCTGAAGGGTATCGCCAAATCGTGCTTTTGCCGATGATGTATGCCGAAAGCGAATCAAAAACACCAAGGAAAGGGAAAAAAAAAAAAAAAAAGACAGTCGCCAACGCCATGCTCCTGCACATGAATCTTGCATGTTTGACCGTGGAACTCTATTCAGGTGTTGTGCTAGTAGAAACGACCGAGTCGATACCTGCCGAGACCTTGAGCTTTTTGGTGCTGCGGATTTCGACGATGATGGATCGCTTGGTCCCGCTGTGGAACACGACATGTGGTGTCGATTCTGCCTCGGACATGGTGATTCCTTCTGGCTCCTCCTCACATAGATCATCATCGTCATCGTCATCGTTGTTGTCATGAATACGGTCATCCCGTCTGTGAAGCTCCTGGCTCTCCGTCCACGCAGCCTGAAACACCGCGCCAAGGGACAGCGCAACCTCCCTCGCCACGCTGTTGCCCACGATCCTCCACTGCTGTCTCGGCAGGCCCAGGATCACCTCGTGGTCGCGGAACCCCTGCGCGCGGCGGGCCTCCATCAGCGACATGACGCGCGGCTCGCTCCAATGCAGGTGCCGGCCCGACTTGGCGTCTTCAGGATGCGGCGACGTGACGACCGTCTCGAGGAGTCGGCGTGGATCCTGGCGGCCGTAGGCGTTGGAGATGCGGCTGGTATTGAAAGACTTGCCGTAGGAGAACAAGGCGCGCTCGGCGGCCGTCATGACTCCGGAGCCGGGTGCGTTCCGGTCCACGCCGTACCAAGCCGTGGCGAAGTTGATACCGTACGGTCGCATGGGTATCTGTGCCAGGCGGGAACGAACCAACTTGGTCATGCCGACGGCAACGCGGTGGTCTGGAAAGGGGACACAGATGTCGGGCTTCGCGTCGTACAGGGGCGGCAGGTCAGCCGTAGCTTCTGCGGCGTTTACGAACCGAAACGGCGTGACGGAAGCCAGTTCCCGCTCCGCCATGGCCTGCCCGTTGGGGAGTTTGCCTAGGGCGGATTTGGTGGTGTAAGGCGGCGTGGAATGGGTCTGGGGGGGTTTTCGCGGCAGCTTGTAGCCCGGTGCCGCGACGGCCAAGAAGACGCGGGCACGCCGTTGAGACGAGCCACACGATGAGGCATCGAGGTAGAAGAAGCTCGTCTGGTAGCCCAGTCCCACCATGGCGCAGATCAACTGACTGAAGACGTCCTGGTCGCGGTTCGCCTTGCCCTGGACGATACCTGCTACGTTTTCCAGCAAGGCATACTTGGGGCGGTACAGGTCGACGAAGGAGGCGAAGGCCGCAACGAGCGACTGGTTCTTGCGCTGCTTGATGGTCGTCTTGTCGTTGGTGAGATTCGAGAACCCCGGGCAGGGGCTGCCGCCAGAGACAAAATCCACGTCTCCAACCCGGGGGACCTTCTTCGACCACTGCCCCTGAATGGCGAGCCGCTGCAAGTCGTCGATGGAGCCGAGATAGGCGCCAAACGACTCGGGGTCCGGGATGTTTGCGACATAGGTCTGCAAAGCCGTGCTGTCGTAGTCGTTGGCCCACTTCATCTCTATCGCTCCTCCGTCCTCCAGTCCTCTGCCAAAGTTGCCTCCGCCGCAGAACAAATCCAGCCCGCGAAGCTTGGCGGAATCGTCCTTCGGATTGAATCCTTGTCGTAGCGACTCGGGACAAGCTTCAAGCGGCAGGTAGACGTACGATCTACCGGCTTGCCACACTCGATGGTGCGTGAAGTAGAAGAAATTGCCCACACCATCGCGATCGTACGGGGTGGGGATTTTGTCCGTCGCAGGGAAGAAGCGAACCGTGCATGGCCCTTGCAGTTGTGTCGTGGCCACTCTGATCATCTCTTGCGTGTAGACAAGCTCGTTCGGTCGAGTATGCCTGGCAGTTGGATCGGCATCTCTGCGTCTCAGCAGTCGACGTAGTTGCCATATTGTTTCCCTTCCCGTGCCAAAGGACGAAACCAGCTCACACGGCTCGCTGAGGTCACTGTCTAATTCGACCCGAACGAGCAGCGTATCTCCGGGATGGTATCTAGGCGCCAATGGTCGGACGTGCTTGCAGAACAGGTGCGATTCCTCGAGAGATACCCAGCTTCGGTCTTCGGACAAGTATGTTTGGCGACAGAAAAACTCGGCATCTGTGTTGTGGTTGCCCCCAAAGTGAACGTTGTGGACTGCGATGACCTCGTCTTCTGTGATCTTGGACCTCTCTTCGCACGAGCAGTGGTTGGAGAGGAACAGCTCGTTATCCCAGGGATACTTCATCAACCCACAGAGCGTATCCACGGGACGATAGTACCAGATGACATCGAAGACGCGCTTCCCGCGGGCGTCATGTGTGATCTTCAACACCAGGGCAAGCCAGCGATCCACGTCATCGAAGCTGGCAGCAACGTCGCGCTGCCACAAAGTCCCCGTGGTCTCAGTGTCGCGAGGTGTCGAGATTGTATCACCGACTGCGATCATCCGCGCGCCGGGCACCGTCGTTTGATGGGTGCTGCGAGATTTGGGAAATCGATGGCGATGCTGCTGGATAACCTCGCGTCGCAAGCCGTGAGTTTTCTGGGAGAGCGCAAGGGGAGCCAACTGCTGACCAAACGGCAAACGGCGGAAGCAGTCGAAGATGTACGGCGTAACAACCGTTGGGGCAACTTCGACACTGGGATGCGGGCGATGCGACGTCCAGATATCGCGCCAGATGCGGTGGTAGTGAGTATATTGTTCGCCCAGGACACCCACTGCTTCTTTGTGCAGAAAGGATGCGTTGGCCACAATGGAGGTGCAGAAATCTTGGCTTGGATGCTGCGCCTTCCAAGCGACAAAGACTGGAGCCGAGCCGTGTGTCTCCCTCAGCCAGGACGCAAAGTCGGTTCTGAAGTGCTGGATGGTGACACGTTGCTTGCGCTCCTGCATGACCGCGAGGAAATCCACAAAGTGCTTGGCCAGGTCTGCGACCCAGAGAAACGGCTTGTAGAAGCGGGCGTACTCGAGAGCTGGCCGCCCAAGTCGATAATACAGGTCCGTCTTGGAGTTGAAGGCCGACTGGATCCAGATCTCGGAGCCGATGGAGTGCTCTGAGACGGAGCAGTGGTTGCCAATGGGCAGCGAGTGTATGGGCACGCGCCGCACGAATGCCCTGGTATGGCCAGACCTCAGCACGCCGTCGAAGAAGTAGCTGTGGTGACCGATCTTGGTGTAGAGCTGATGGAGCGATCTCATCTCGAGGGGGCTGTGTGCGGCATCGCAGTACACGGCAAAGTCCTCGAGGACGATGTCTCCATTGCCGTCCTGGGCTCCGGCTCCCCGAAGCAACTCGAGAGCTGATCTTTCCGACAGCAAGGGACAATCCGGCTCGAATGGTTCATACTGAGATCTCGGTGTGAGGAGAGTCGACACCGGAAGTAACACCTGCAGCCGACCTGATGTTGGTGTTGGTGGTGAAGGGACAGGCTCTGGAGCAGGGGGCTTGAGCTGATCTCCCACGCCTCGTGCCTTGCCTCGCTTCGGCGAATAATTGGCAGACGAGTCCCGACTCTGTGGGAGCGGGCGAGGCAAAGGCGTTGACATGCGTGAACCGGGCATGCAGATGTGCTTTTGGGCGAATTATCGGTGCGCCCTTCCAAAGCTGGGAAAGCTCGTCATCCAGGGGATCCTCCCAAAAAGAGTCAGCGAAGCTGCTCATCCGCAACGATTGATCCATCTGGATCAACACCTAGGCTTGCACAAGACGAAACAAGAGGCATTCAGCCATAAAGGTCTTGCTACCTTGTTTCATCACAATTCTCTGTGAATAGCCTGCAAGGAATATGTGCCTATATGAGCCTGCAGTTTTGTGAACGATTTACTTACATGCATATGCTAATATAGTGATATAAAGTAATACTAAAGGCTTATTAAAGGTGTATTAGTTATAATAATTAAGTACTTAAAGCCTTTGAAAAGTTTTTTTTTAAAGATGATATTTATATTTATATATAATGGAACATTCTTTTAACAAGTATAATCTTCTCATATACGAAGAAACACTTCTCATATTGATATTTATAAAACATATATTTTATAGTCTATATGCTTTACCAAATAAATACTAACACTACCGTCGGCGCCGAAACTTGCTATTGAACCCCGGACCTCCCTTTGCGCCATGGTTCCGCAGCTTGAGCCTCTTGAAGTTGGCGTGCGCCATTGCGCTGACCTTCTTGACCGTCTTCTTGACGACGTTCTCCTTGGTGGCCGGTTTTCTCTGGCTGGCCGTGCCCTTTCTGTCCCTGCTCGTAGGCGCGTTGCCGTCCTCGAAGTCTGACCCGGATCCGGCGTCTGCCTGCTCATCTCCCGCGATGGCTATCGTGGGCTGCGTCTCCGGTATGACTTCGTCCTCAGAGCCGCCGTCTCCATCCTCCACGTCGGTGGGGCGCTTCGTCCGCGTAGGCCGCATGTTGACCCGTCTCGTCGTCCGCTTCTGTCCCTTCTTCTTGTACACCCTCAACGGTTGCCCATCACGACGAACCTCATCCTCCACCGGACTGTCGTATAGGCCCTCATCGTCAAACCCTCCAAGAAGGCCCTTCGGTTGACTATCGCCAACCTCGACATCCTCGTTCCTAGGCTTGGATGTCCCCGTCATCTCTTGTTCCATCTCCAGCATGGCGTCGAGCTCCTCATCCAGCTCCTCGCGCTCTGTCTCTCTCAAACTTGCGACAATCTCGCTCAGGCCGCGCACCATAGGCTTGCGGGGCAACCTCAACGGCGCAACTGTGCTGAAATCACCGTTCTCGTCCAGGGCAGGCATCGAGTGTCTCTTCAGGAAAGCCGGGGTGTCAAACTGCAGCTTTGTCACGGAGCTCGGGGTCGCCGCCGTGGGGGTTTGACTCCTCTTCTTCAACGGTGTCATGAAGTGGTCGAGCATCTGGCGCTTGCTGGCTGACATGGGTGTCCGGCTGAGCTTCTCTTCGCCGCGTCCACTACCCATCCGCTTGCTCGGCGTGGCCTGCACACCGAGGGACTGGCTCGCCGGCTTCGACGGTGTACCCAATTCCTTCTCGACCAGGAGATCAAACAGGCCCAAGACGTGGCCATCGCGCTGTGGTGTCGGTCCCAGGGTCGTAACCGGAGCAGGACTAAACAGCTTCCTGGAGATTGCAGGGCTCATCAGACCTTCATCGAGGGAGTTTCTGGGCCTCGACGGCGTGGAGGTCTGCTTGGCTCGCTTTCGGGGGGTCTCTACCGGAGCTGGAGCATGTGCTTTTTTTCGCTTTTTCGACTCGGATCCAGGAGGCACTTTTCCGGCCAAGATGTCGCGTATTTTGTTGTAGTCTTTGTATTTCTGTGCTGCACCCAGGGTAGTTAGACACCGTGCCGGTCAAGCGTTCTGCGTTTTGTCGAAATACCAATATCAGGGTTGCGCTTGATGTCCTCCCTCCCCGGCTTGCGTCCGTCGTGCGCCCCGGCCCAATCGTTTTCCCATTTCTTCAAGTCTCCGCGTAAATCGTCAAACCGTCTCTCATAATCTGCTTTTTGTTCGCTGTCCATTGTGTATGCCAAATCAATTGTGCTGCAGAAACATCGAAAACAAGACGCCGAGGTTTACTAAGGTGAGCGTTAGGTGGGGACAAAAGTCGCGGTGTCGGACGCGTCTCTCTAATTGAGACGCGCGAAACGACAGGCCACGCTCTAGGCGCCCAAACGTCATCTTTATAGTGGATTAGATCGGCGCCACCCGTAACGGCCCCGCCATGCCGCCTTCGGCTCCGGCAGGGTAGTGGATTTCCTTGGCCTACCACCAAACCTCTTCGTCAAACATATCGCGCCACACCTCTCACGTTCACTTCCAACCCGGGCGTCAGGCGTTGGACTGAGCACCATGGAGGACGACACCCGTGCCGACGAACTGCAGCGCCAGGTGCTCCAAAGCACTCTCGAGGAAGTCGCCAGGCGCGACGAGCAAGCTGCAGACTGCTGCGTCATCTGCCTCGAGGCCATCAGTGAATCCTGCGAAGCGCGCCCCTGCGGACATCGCAACTTTGACTACCTCTGCATCGCCAGTTGGGTGTACGAGACCCCTCGGTGCCCGCTTTGCAAGGCGCCCGTCCTCAAGCTCGTCCACGGCCCGGCCGACAACATCCAGACAACGCTGTTCAACCAGGAGAGCAAACAGTCCAACAGCACGAACAGAGCATCCGAGACAGGTGTCCCCCGCGGCCGTCGCCATGGCTTTGCAGCTCGTCGGCCCCGTCCGAGGCATACATTCCGCGAGGCCACCAGGCCCCAGAACATCGCAAGTCAACGCCGCGACATCTACCGCCGCAACCTATACTCGAAGCACGTGGGCTCGAACCGCATGTCCCGCTACCGCGAGCTCTCTCCTCACATGTTCTGCGCCGACAGCGAGCTTGTCTCCCGTGCGAGGATGTGGATCCGGCGGGAGCTGCAGGTCTTTTCATTCCTGGACCTAGACGATTCAGATACCGAAGCTGCAGGGCCACGGACATCGGATTCCAACACACCTATTCAACGGCGACGAGCGAACAACGCCGAATTTCTTCTGGAGTACATCGTCGCGATTCTCAAGTCCGTGGACATCGTGGGCAGCGGCGGACAGGCCGAGGAAATGCTCTCCGATTTCCTAGGACGCGACAACACAAAGCTGTTTCTCCATGAGCTACGAGCGTGGCTAAGGAGTCCGTATACGAAGCTCGAGGACTGGGATCGGGCTGTTCAGTACGACCATGCTGCCGGCCAAGGCTCGACAGCGCCTCGACACACCCATGCATCCCACCAAGGAAATGGAAGTAATCAAAGCAGCGACTTTTCTCGGGTTGACAGACCCAAGGGGGATTTTTATCGCCCCGCAAGAACCTCGTCTGGGGTGCGCCGGCGGCATATGCGATACGAACCATACAGAGACGCAGGTCACGGAGGATCCCGAAGACGTTAGGTATATAGATTGGGCGGCGTTTGGATAACCTGTTTTTTCTAGATTTGATACCCTTTGCGAAACGAGTTTAGATTCATGTGGTCGTTCTGTGGTAGCATAACTGAATTGCACAGTGACTGGTGTAAGCGACATAATGTTCCGTATGTGATCTCCATGTGCTCGTTCTAAACTGCTTTGGATCCGGTGTGGGCTCGTCCGCGGATGTTACTACAACTGGTCAGATCAAAATTGCGCACGCGCGTATACCATGATGTGATCGAGTCCGACCAGTCATCGGGGTATCGAACTCTCTTGGAGGGCGCGGCCCGTCTGCAAGCCGCGGAAGGCGACGCGTAACTCGACCTTATCCTTGGCAAATATCAAAGCCCGTAATGGCTCAGAATACTCGCACAAGGCACGCCTACATATTCCTCAACCCCCCTAAGTCTTTCTCCATCGCCCTCAGCCTCGCCTGCAGCTCCCGCTTCTTCGCCTCCATCAACCTTGCCTCCTCCTCCTCCCTCCTCAGATCCTCCTCCGTCCACACCTCGCTCTCCCCCTCCTCCTCTTCCTCCCCCTCATCATCATCATCCATCCAGTCCTTGTTCATACTCGCCAGCTGCTCACTCTGCTCCTCCACCTTTGCCTCGTAATAGGCCGTCGTGTTCTTCCCGTTGCGGTGCTTGACCCGCAGCGTAGCAATCCGCTCGCGCGCGCCCGGCAGCTCGTACACACCGCACAGCTTCTCGGCGCCCCGGAGCAGCACCTCGACATCCACGTCGCCCTTGCGGTCCGACTCGCCGCGACGCAGGCGCTCGTGCATCTCCCCGCCGAGGACGGCGGCGACGGCCGTGTGCCTGCGGGGGTGCGCGGCGCCGCGCGTCGGTGGGCCGGTCGTCACCTCGCCGGATGCGACGTTGAAGACGGTCTGCCGCCGGCTCTGTGTCTTGGGTTCCGGCTCCGCGGGGTTGAGTGAGGAGGAGGAGGGGGGTGGAGGCGGCGGGACGGAGAAGAGCGCGCGCTCGTGGGCTTCGGTGTCGCGGATAAGGGAGGTGATGTCGTGGTTTGACAGAAGCGCGTTGGTGAATATCTTTGGTGGCGGGAAACTGAAGGTGGTCAGTCGTGCATTGGCCTTGCGGTTGCATTTGACGGGTGGAATCACGGGAGCGAGTCAATGCCCTGGCACGAATAGCCGATCTGCTCGAGATGAGCAGCAAGGAGAGACATGTTGAAGGACGATTGACCTCGGGAAACTCTAGGCCCTTCACCGGTGTATGCCCATGTGACTGTGTGATAGTCTGGCGACACGTGTTGTGGGATACGAGAAGACAAGGCTATTATTATCCTAGAGATGGCATCAAGCGTCATGGTAAACAGTCTCATCGCGCGATTCACACCGTGTTGCTTTGCTATCGATAAGAACCCGGACCCCGCGATATCCAAGGTCAAAGCAAGGGTACAACAAGGGTACAAAAATGACACCATGGAGGGGCATCCATCCCATTGCGCTCCATCGCCAATGCTATATCCGGAAAAAGGGCACATTATAGTATCATCTCTTGCTTATCCTCATCACATGCGAGTGCAGCACAACCTCGAGAGGCTCAACCCTATTGCAATGAAAGTCTCCTACTCCCCACCTTGTTTCAACTACTGCCGAAGCCAAACAGCATAATCAACCCCCAACATGGGTCCAGCACAGCCAAGTCGATTCGACCCTCCTAGTCTCAAGCTAAAGCCATATCCCAGATCCCGTCTCGCCGGTCCCCATCGTGTTCAGTCTTGATTCATGCCGCCATCTCCGCCGTGCAACACCTCAGCCCAATCGTGTGGATACAAGGCGAAAAGGGGGGGGGAGCCCCGGGCGGGGACGAGGGTTGACGCGCATCACACCTACAGGATCGTCGATACTGGAGAGTCGGCATCCATCACCAAATCATTCGTGCTACCCGGGCTTGGCTCTGTGCCCTTCTGTAGGGGCCCCGGCTTCGCACATGCTGACCATGCTGTGTATCCTTTGCGGAGCCAAGCAAAGAGTGTGGTTTCGTTCCTGCGCAATCATCTTAGTTCAATGGTGCCTATGCATGACATGAGACGCGTGGAACCTCCATCCAGGCGTATATTTATGGGACAAGTCTCAGGTGAAGCAGTGGCCCAGAGTCGGGGTTGATATTTCTAGATCTATACGGAAACTGAGGGGAAAGTCATCAAACATGCCCTGTATGCTATGCAATTCTCCTATTGCCTGCATCAATCCGTAATCTCGTTATCCATTATTCCAAAATCTGAGCGCAAAAGTCTCATGGGCAGCGGGAAATACCGGCAAAGAAAACAATACAGCCCACCCATGGTCTATGAGGTATCCAAGGTTCGAGAGAAAGCAACCCGGACATGTCAGCATCAGTTTATGCAGTCTGCACCCGCCGATATCCTGTCTATGTACGAAGGTTCCAATCGTCAAACATCTCTCCCATTACCCATCTGGCACCATGGCCGCATTCATCGTTGATTCCGTCTTGTCGCTGCACCTGCAGCATGCCGCAGCGGTGAGCTTTGATGACAAGAGGCCCAATATACCTTGATCGAGTAAGACGCCGCTTAGATTTCTTGTCGTAACAGTCATTTCGTCGTGTTCAATCGTCATCGTAGTCCTCAGTCGTTCACCGGATTTCAGCTCGAGTCAACCTCCATAATCTCCATGGTCCAGTATGGTAGTTCCATGGCCAGACTCTTCTCGGCGGCGAACTCGTCCTCGCTCGAGTCCGGCTCCTCGCACTCGTCAATCCGTGGTGCGGGCGGGTCGTGGAAGAGCAAACTTCCCCGGTGCAGCCGTTTTCTCATCCGCCGTGCACTCGCGCCAACCTCGTTGACATCGAGGATGCCCGTGTCGTCGTTGTCCGAGTCGCTGAGCTCACTGTGCGTCCGCTTGCCGAAGCTGCTGGACATGCTGACACGACGGATGCGCTTGAGCTCCTGCTGACGCTTGAGGAACACATCCTCGGCGTAGTCGATTTCGGCCTCGTTGTCCGAGGGCTCGTTGCTGCAATTGAGGTTCCGGAATTCCTGCATCATCCCCGTGTCAAGGTGGTCCGTGTGCCGGGAACCAGCTCGGCTGTGGTTCGACTCGATCTCGGTGGGGTAGAGGATGTCGAGTCCTTCATAGTCATTTTCCGTCGGGTCCATGTCCTCTATCGTGAAGTCACAGACCACGGTGGTGTAGATTGTCGTGGTAGTGATGCGCACAGAGGCCGCGCGACGGGACGACGCAGAATCAGACTCCTCGTCGCTGGCCTCATCGTCGCTGTTCCCATCAGACGACTCGCCGTCGGCAGCTTCGATGCCCGAGGTGTTGGGTGCGTCACCCATGCTGAGGCTTTCCGAAGATGCTTCATCGGTCGAGCCGTCTGCCGGGTCTGAAGACGAAGAGGAGGATCGCGGGCTCAATTGGTCGGGACCAAGCGCCGGCTGATAACTGAACTGATGGCCATTGCCGACAGGCTTGATGCTTGGATCCCGAGTCAAAGGCTGATTAAAGTCAAAGAAGGGCGGTTGATGCCGAGGCTTGAGGCTGATCTTGCGAGCCATGGGCGGCGAAGTCGTAGGGGTCTCAGGCGGTGACGCTGGGTCGGCGGTGAGCGGTTGCTTGTGGAGTCTGAGATTGGGCGTTGAGGGCCTCTTGCGGATGCTCTTCCGTCGAGGCATTGGTGGTGTATTTTATTTTATTTTATTCGTATACCGTAAAGATTGCCGCCAGGGGGGGCAATTAGACGAAATGGGTGATTTTGACGAGGTGTATGGGATACTTCCTTGTCCCTCCTGGGCAACGTATGTGATCGTCGGGCTCTAGGGCCGCTTGATCCCTGAGATAATCTCTAAACGGCGACTGTGGGGTAAATATCCCACGCAAAGATGCAGGGCGAGATAGTCAACAGTGAGAGAAAATAAAAAGAGAGGGAAAAAAAAAGTCGCGGTGGGGTGGGAGGGTTGCAGCGAGCACCTGCTGCGCATCTCTCGAGAAATGCAACCCAGCCAAAAGTGGACAGCACAACAGCAGCTAGTTGTCTTGAGGCCAGACGTCGTGACAAAATGGTAACGATGAGATATGTATGGACCGACGTCTTTGATCAGTCAGGGCGTCAAAACCCACAGGAGAAATCTCCAACACGGAGAGGATGATATGCGTCTTATGTTTGATATCATGATAGAGAGTCCTGGCGGGTCTCGGATCAAGGGCATGGACCGTGGAGCAGTCCAAGACTCGCAGCGAGACAGTCAAGGCCAGGATCTATCCTGGGAGACACGCTGGCAAGTTATACCTTATTAGTGCCGTCGACTGGCGATGCGAGCATGAATTCAGCAAGAAAGAAGAAGAAGAAGAAGAAGAAGAAGAAGAAGAAGAAGAAGAAGAAGAAGAAGAAGAAGAAGAAGAAGAAGAAGAAGAAGAAGAAGAAGAAGAAGAAGAAAAAGAAAACACAAGGTAGCAGAAATACAAGAGCGAGGTGACTGAAGGATTGACAAGAAGGAACAAGAGACGACGAACCCAAGGGAGAGGGGCGGGAATAAGAAAGAAGAAGAAGCGGTCCGATGATCAGCGCTCCCCAGAGGTCCTTGGAGATGCCCTGCAAGGAATTGGCCTGCAAGATATGCCTACCGAGTGAGGCGAGCCGTGGGATCTGTCTGGGTGACGGATGAGCCCTCTCAGCCGTGACAATCCAAGGTCCACAGATAGGACACTGCAATGAAAAGAAATCAAGAAAAATCCAACCGAGGTCCTGGGCCAGTGGTTATAGGACGGTCTCAGATGGACAATGAATGGCCGGTCCAGGCGTAATAAGCCGGTACGTGTGCGCGGAGGCGGGTATGTTGGTGGTGTGTGTGTGTGTGTGTGTGTGTGTGTGTGTGTGTGTGTGTGTGTGTGTGTYTGTGTGNGTCCAGGCGTAATAAGCCGGTACGTGTGCGCGGAGGCGGGTATGTTGGTGGTGTGTGTGTGTGTGTGTGTGTGTGTGTGTGTGTGTGTGTGTGTGTGTGTGTATGTGTGCGTGGGTGTGCGTGTGCGTGGGTGCGTAAGTGCGTGAATGTGTGTGTGCGTGCGTTATCCTGGGCAGCTCCGGCGGCGGCACGGACACACCTTTGCACAGTTCCGGCAGAGCAAAGAAATTATGCAGATGGATCGCGGACCACGCAAAGACACTTCAAGTCCAGTTCACTATCCTCGGAAAGAGATCCTGTTGGCCAGGAAGGGTCTTGTCGTCCAGTAAGAGGTGCGTACTGCGTACTGCGTCCCGGCGTTGAAGGGCGAATCCAAAGAGCTGGATGGCTTCGAGGAACAACAGCAACCGTTTGCCGGGGCCAAGTGGACGTCACCAGGTTTTATACTCGTGGCCGGAAGCTTCCATTGCTTCCCTTGGCTTCGGCCTACAGCCGGGGCGCATGTGTTTGCTGTTCTACTTGGCCGTAGCAGAATCCCTCATAATAATAGCAGTTATTAGGTTGGTAGGTGGTTGGAGCACGACGGTCCGCTAAACCGCCAGACAACTCCCCTGACTACGCCTGCGGGCAAGGCATCGCGAACCCCGGTCTTTGGGCAGCAATGCTCCCGAAACGTCCTCCGCCAGCGGGGAGGCACAGGACACAACGAGAGAAATTTTCAACCTCGACATCAATATGTTAAATTTGCGCATCCTAGATCCGTATGCCCATGTCCAAGTATGACTCTTCCGTCTTCAGGACCCATACAGGTTGCACTACGCGCCGCTACATGTGGGTTGCTGGCTGGCTGAAATGAGGGATGAGCTGTCCGATGCCGTGTTTCGACAAGAGTGGCCAAACGACGTCTTGCTGTTGCTCGAAGTGGCCGGTAAAGGGGTGCTCTTGTCCAGCTGCAATGGATTGCTGCGTGTGCTGCAACGACAGGGTTGCCATGAGGAGGACAGGGCGCCAATATATGGTGGATTTCTTGGATGATCCGAGTCCAGCGGGTCAAAGACTCGCCCTTGTCGAGTACCAGCGGCAGAGCAAAGAGCCATGTCAAGCATGAGGTGTGCATGGAACATTGCCTCCAAGAGGGTGTGCTTGTTGTATCAAGATTACAGGTCGTCAGATGGCCGTCCGACAGCCACGTTAACTATTGCGCGCTGTCAGCTTTCGAGTTCCAGCTGGGTTGAGCTTTGGCGGGCGCCGTCCAGTCAATTCCCCTAACCACACCGAGAAAGGACATTCGCTCCTGTTGTGCAACCACGGCGATGACGGCCAAGTTGCACATTCAACGGCAAGTAGGTGCTACCTGATATCTTCCGTCCAGGCTGTGCCTCCATGATTCGGGAGGGCAGAGTCTAGCAGGTGGAATCGCTAGGGTGCGGAGCGAGACTTTCCACTACCGAATGCACGGTAGCATCCATTTCGCAGTGTAAATCAATCAATCTTTATTATCATTGCTTCAACATGACTTGCCCGCAGCGGGGACTGGCACGATACGCCAGTCGTTTTGCTTCTAGGCGCTGCCTGTTCCGTCACACAGGGAGGCAGCATGAACCAGGAGATCGCTGATTTACTTCCCTCGCAAGAGCGACTGCGCCAAATCACCATGCTGGGAGATTGGAACCATAACGGGTGCCTCACCAAGACAGAATACTACCAGGTGAAAGGTGGTGCGCGTTGCGCTTGCCCAAATACCAGCATCATAAGTAAGCTAAAGAGTTTTGACCAATCGTAAAGCCATCTACAGTGTAACCCAAAGTCCAGATGGAATGTTGAATCGTCATTCGTAAAAATAAATTGGATGTGCTTCCGTAAAGCAATAGTGGACAGAACTGGGCGGTTGATGGGAAATAGCGCCATTTTGGACACTTACATAAGCCGGCTGTGGACCAACCATGTTCCGTCACGGCCGGAGACACGGCCGGTCAGACGCGTGACGCCGTCTGTCTAAGTCGTGAACCATATCTAGACTTTTGCCTATCCAGGCTTCCCACAGTCTGCCGCACCATTTTTCGACACTTACAAAGGGCGTTTTGTCATACAAAAGCTGCGAGCTCCGCGGCTGCCCAACCCTTCTTCCTAGCAGCTTACTCTCTTTTCGATCCACCCCCCGACGTCGCCATGAACCCCCCTCCCTCAGGCCAGACGCCACAACAGCCTGCAGGACAAAGGCCGCCGCCCATGTACCAGCCGGGTCAAATCAAGAACCTCCCGACGCTGACGGATGAGGAGAAGCTCAAGTATGAGCAGGGTCTTCGAACGTACTGGACAAAGGTGAACAACTCGCCGCCGACAAGCCAAGAGCACATTACCGCAAAAGCAAAGATCATCGAGTTCTCCAAGATGCTGATCGGCAAAATCCAACAACGGCGACTGCAGCTCCAGCAGCAGCAGCAGCAGCAGCAGCAAGTACAGTCGGGGCAGCAGGCCCAGCCCAACCAAGGCCAACCACAACAGCAGTCCCAGTCGCAGCCGCAACAACAGCCACAATCGCAATCGCAGCCGCAGCAACCACAGTCGCAACAACCGGCGCAGCCCCAAGCGGCAGCTGCGTCTCCCGCTCCGAACCCAACCCAGACTCAGAATCGTCCAACATCCCAGCAGAATCCCTCCCAGCAACCTGCCACAAACGCCCAGGCGCAAGCACAGCAGCCTGCTGCTAATGGTGGCGCGGGGCCTCAGGGAGCGGCTGCTAACCCCGCGGCTCCCAAGGGTCAGCCTCCAGGATCACAAGCGGCTGCAGCCCAAAAGCCCAAACTCCCTGATAATATCATCGAACATGTCAAGACGCTGAATCTTCGAGCCCCCCCGAGCGCTCCTGATCCCGCGAAGTGGATCGCCGAAACAAGGGAACGATATGGTCGGGCTCTGCAGCAGATGGACCAGACCAAGAAGAACGTGGGAAATATGGAGAAATACTTTAATGATAGGAAAAGCTCAGGAAGGCCCTTCAGTGAAACCGAATCCGCTGCATTCACGCAGAAGAAAGAGCAGCAAATGAAGAGCTATGCAGAGGCGCACAAATGGATTGAAACGCTCCGCAAACAGCAAGGACTGCCACCAGCGAACCAGACAACTCAGGCAAACCAGGCCGGACCGGCAGGGGCTGCCGCGGCACCTGCTGCCCAAACCGCAGCGAGCACGGCGCAAGCGCCCCAAGTTCAGGCTACGGCACAGAACCCGGCGGCTTCAGGAGTTGCAGTTGTTGAAGCTGCCAAGAACCAGCAAGCTGCGGCAGGAGGGCGAGCATCTCCAGCAAACGGCAATCCAGCTCCAGTGCAACCACAAACGCGGCCCGCGGCCAACGTTCTTCAGCAGAACGCGCAGCCGACGCAAAGTCAACCACAAGCACAACCGCCAAGGCCAGAGCAGTCCCAGCCTCCACCCGTCAACGCAGCACTGGCGGCGGTGGCGACGCAAAATCAGACAGCAGGGACTCCAACCCAGGGTCCTAACCGCGTACAAACTCCGCAGGCATCGACACCTGTCACTGCCGCGGGACCGACACGAGCTTTGAGCCACTCCGCCGCTATGACGCTTGCCAATCAAAGAGCTGCCAACACTCCTGGGGGCGCGCCGGTCGCAGGTCAACAAAGCAGCGGTGCTCCAGCCTCTCCTGCGCCGGGCAGTGGAGTGAATCAGAGCGTCATGGGGTCCGGCGCACAACATCAGCAAGGGCACCCCCACGCGCATCCGACCCAGTCACAGCAATCCATCCAGTCCAAGATGCCGATTCCCAAACAATTACCGGAGAGGGCAACCGCAGTGCCGCAAGGTGTCGTCATTGGCGGCGGCGTCAATTCGGGCAGGCCTACTGTTTCTCAAGGCAGTGGTACACTCGGAGGCGTCATGAATCAGCCGGTGGTGGCCAAGATCCCGGCGTACAGCCACGAGGCCGAGGGAGATCATGTTCTGAGCAAGAAGAAGCTGGACGAGCTGGTACGGCAAGTGTGTGGAGGGTCTGCAGACGGTCCGGACGGGAACCTCCTTACCCCGGATGTCGAAGAGGTAAGATGTCTAGTCGCGAGGTCACAGGTGTTATCCGTGGATTAATGCTAACCGGGTGCTTCAGAACGTGTTGAGCCTGGCAGACTCATTTCTGGACAATGTCCTGCATGCTGCGTGCAAGAATGCGAAGGAGCGTGGGTCCAAGGTGCTTGAGATTAGGGACATTCAGCTCGTTCTCGAGCGGGCCTACAACATCAGAGTACCCGGCTACTCGTCTGACGAACTACGGACGGTGCGCAAAATACAACCCTCGGCGGGATGGATAGCCAAGATGAGCGCCGTTCAGGCGGCAAAGGTCATGCCTGGTAAAGGAGAATGAAGTTGGCTGCAAACACTGATTAGGGACAGGAAGCCGGGTATGGGATGGGAATGTACAGGCGTTCAAAGGGATGGTCTTGGCAGGCGTTAATGGAGGCTCATGTTTGGAGAGCGATGGACCCTTTGTCCATGGCCGTGCCAATCGCACAGGCGAGCGCTTATAAAGACAGAAGAGACCATGCTATGTCATGTTCACTATGCTGTAAACATTCCCACTACACATTGTGGTGTCGAGAGTTGTCTCAAAAGTACCTGCTGTTGCCTGAGTAAAGGTGCGAATAAGGCTGTCTGCATGCAAGCCCTACAAGGTAATGTACCTTATATCAAGGCACTGCGAAATGCCAAGAGCTGCGGTCAAGTCCCTGCACACGCATCCGCCCAGCCGCATGTCCATCGGGAGCAAGCAATTACTGAATTGCTCGTGTTTGTTCGTCTTCAAACCAAGGTGCCATACCTGTAATTTATGTGTGGTTTGCACAAATGCCAGCTTGGTGGGGGCACGTGCCTTTTGCGGTTATGCAAGCACAACTACTGGAGCTGGCCAGCTGCACGCAAGGCACCAGCATCGAAAACGTCACTCAGGCGGATCCACAGGGGAAGGTACTCGCTGGCGCATCCAGCAGTACATTAGCCAACGCCAGACCACGCACGGCCTGCAGGTACCTTGGTGGCAGTGGCTGTTGTGTGCTTGTACCACGAGTCGCCAGTGGCTTCCGAGCCTAGCCTATCCTTTCACCTCCAGAGCTCAACCCTTCCTACCTTGGATCTCCATACGTACACCATCACAAGCCAAACTCACAACCACCCGACAAACAAGTGTCCGACCTCACCCGGCACTCGACAAAGCAGCGCGACGCGGTATTCCACCACCCCTACTTGCCCGACTGTTCGCAGCAGCTTTTGGGTTATTGCGAGAGGCTTGTAGCCACGACCTGGACAGTGCCTGAAGCACGATCGCCTCACAAGATCTCCCACTCTGTCATCAATCGTCATCAATAATCCTCGGCAGCACCGCCCGGTTGCCGACGAATCTTTGACAAGCTGCAGAAGCTATGCCCGGCAAGACCCCGAATAGCAACGGCAAAGGAAACGTTGTCCGTGGCAACAAGGACGTCGAGATGAAGGATAGTGCCAAGTCCAAGGGCAAGAAGCCCGCCAAGGATGGCGAGGACGAGCTGACCGTGGTTGTGCCTCCGTCAAAGGCCTCCAAGCAGGCGTCTGCGGACGCTGACGGCGACGTCTCCATGGATGGCGAGGAGGAAAAGGTTGACCCCGTGGCACAGACCGTGGCAGGTAAGTCAAGCAGCAGGACACGCCCTGCATCGACCGGGCTGGCATGTTTTCTAATGCCATCTCTATCCAGACATCAAGAGCAACTTCGCATTACTAGACCGAGCTGTGGTGCTCTTTGACCCCAGATTCTCCCTGCGAGCAATGCGATCCATCTCCCTCATCCGCAAGCGCCTGACGCCAGACATCCTCGCCCAGGTCATCGTCGACACCTTCCCCGCCAATGTCGCTGCTGGAAATATTGCCAAGAGCCTTCTGCTTGCCATTGGTCGCGAACACCTGCCACTGGGCCGCCCGGCTGGTGCGGAGATGGAAGTCGACAGCGACCCCAAACCTGCCAAGAACGCCTCCAAGAAGGAGACCAAGGACATCATCCCCGAGATTGACATCTTTCTGGGGATTCTCGTCCAGGTTTACCTGTTTGACTCCAAGGACTACAAGAAGGGCGCCGACTTTTCCAACTATCTTGCCGATCGCGTCCAGACGCTGAACCGGCGCACGCTGGATTCTCTGTCTGCCAAGGTTTACTTCTACTTTTCCCTCTTTTGCGAGCACATTGCTCCTCTTCCGCCTTCGCCCGACTCGCCGATCGTTGCTATTCGTCCGACGTTGCTTGCCGTTCTCCGCACTGCCGTGTTGCGAAAGGACATTGACACTCAGGCATCCGTCATCGTCCTCCTGCTGCGAAACTACCTTTTGACGTCGCACATCAGCCAGGCTGATCTACTCGTCTCTCACACACAGTTCCCCGAGAATGCCGTGAACAACCAAGTTGCACGGTTCCTCTACTACCTCGGCCGGATTCGGGCCATTCAGCTGCGATATACGGAGGCACACGAGCATCTCACTGCGGCGACGCGCAAGGCACCTTCCAGCAACTGCGCCGTTGGGTTCTCGCAGACTGCGACCAAGCTCCTGCTCGTTGTCGAGCTGCTCATGGGTGATATTCCCGATAGGGCAACTTTCCGCCAACCCTCTCTGGAGGATGCCCTGCACCCCTACTTCCTGTTGGTTCAGGCCGTCCGCGTGGGCAATCTGGAGAACTTTGAGATTGCGATTGCGGATCACGCCGACACGTTCCGTCGCGACGGCACATACACGCTGATTCTACGTCTGCGTCAGAATGTCATCAAGACGGGCATTCGAATGATGTCGTTGTCCTACTCTCGAATTTCTCTACGCGATATCTGCATCCGCCTGCACCTCGGCAGCGAAGAGTCGGCAGAGTACATCGTGGCCAAGGCGATTCGCGATGGCGTGATTGAAGCCACGCTGGATCGTGAAAGGGGCTTCATGAAGAGCAAGGAGGTCGGCGACGTCTATGCCACGAGGGAGCCAGGCGAGGCGTTCCACGACCGAATCCGCGCCTGTCTCGCGCTGCACGATGAGAGTGTCAAGGTAGGTCAAAATGACAGCCCAAAGCCGTTGACGCGGCACGTCGCTAACAAACTCGCAGGCAATGCGTTTCCCGATGAACCAGCACCGTCTCGAGCTAAAGAATGCTCAGGAGGCACGTGAGCGCGAGCGCGAGATGGCCAAGGAAATACAGGAGGGCGACCTAGACGAAGATGACCTTGGAGGAGACTTTGAGGGCATGTAAATTCACCCCACGCTTGTCTTACTAGTACAACTATACTCTCACAAACCCGGTTTGAACTCTTGGGCCATTCCACGTAGGCACGTCGGCTTGTGTTTGAAAGGCAAGGAATTAGAGACGTGACGTTCATGGGGGATCTGTGAACCGTGAATAAATTGGCGGCCAGTGTCGGGCATTCCGACTTGTACAAGTAATCGAGGGGCCTTGGAATGTTAGAGGTAGTAATTAGAAGGTTGAAGTTGGGTTCTGAGCCGACAAGACATGATCACGATTGTCGCTGCTCATGGGCTTGGCTGCATCAAACATTTATTTTTCATAAAACACACAATCCAAACCCTGAACTTGGACAACTCTCAATGCAGACGGAGAACAAGATCCCGTACAACACACGAGCCCAGCCTCCATCTAGCCAGTTTGATAGAAGTTGCGAGAAATCGCCCTTGTCACAAGTGGGACATGGCCATCCCTGCAGTCGTCAGTCCCAAGGGCGCGAAAGGCGTAGGACTTTGACATGAGATCGACATGCGCGGCCGTCGCCACGCAGCCGCGTTGTGCCTTTTCCCCACAGTTTCTGCGGCGTTGGGCGCAGCATGAGTCAAGGTTGTAGCCGGTAGGGCTGAACATACGGGGACCCGGGGGGGGGGGCAGTATGGCTTTGATGGGTGGACGCTCTGTGGTAGGCCCAAGCGAAGCGTGCGTGGTGGTGTATATAAGTCGTGCTGTGCGAGCCTGTTGTTGGGCGGCTTGACATTGTCATTCTGGTATTCACGTTCGGACGCTTCTCGTTCTCTTGGTATTTGACAAGATGGCTACGGCAACACAGGTTGAGCTGTCTACGCAGCTGTACATGGGCAGCCATGATGCATCTATCAACGAGTCTACGCTTCTGGAGGAAGCAATCCACCTTGCCGGCCTCTGCAGACAGTCCCTCAACGATCTCGAGGCCTACTTCCCCTCGTTTGACCACGGCCAGCCCCTGACGGCAGACGAGATCCTCGCGCTGCCAATGACGGAGCACCGCGTCTCCGACAGCCTCTACCAGCTGCCGCGCCGCAAGTCGAACCGACACCAGCTCGCGCAGGCCATCGCCGCGCTGCTGTACCCCGTGCACGACGGCTCGCTGACGGCCATCATCCGGTACGAGGCGGACCGCGTGCGCCTGCGGAGCTGGGCCGCGCTGCAGCGTCGCTTCGACATGCTGCAGCGGACGAGGCGCAACGGGCACGTCACGTACGGCATGACGGGCGGCGCGGCGCCCGGCGTGCAGGCGCCCATCTGGTCGTCGCGCATCACGGCCCAGGGGCCCTGGGACCCCAGCAGGCAGCCCGTGTCCCTCGACGGTGTCCGCGCCGTCCCGATGCCGGTCCGCGTGTCGCCGGGCAGGGACCTCGAGCCCTTCTTTGGCCATCTGGAGAGCGGAGGCAGCCACCGGCTCGACGGGGGCCAGGCCGGCTGGGACCTGGACGCCGGCAAAGGGGAGCCGTACTACGGTGTCAAGGGCGCCGAGTTCCGCAAGGGCGTCGTGTACGAGGACGGCCGCATGGATCTATGCAAAATGGTCGTCGGCCCGGACCACATCTGGCACCTAATGAAGAGCCTGGCGCCGAATACCTTTGTGCGGCACTTCCTGCTGGGAAATAACATCATCGGCCATGTCGGCGCCGAGGCCATTGCCAGCTTCATTGACGAGTTCCCCGACAGGATGGAGACGTGGTACCTCGCGGGGAATTGCATCGACGGGCCGAGTTTCAAGCTCCTCGTAGATGCCATGGTCACGTCTCCGGCCATCACCAACGTCTGGCTGAAGCGGAACCCGCTGGGCCCGGATACCGCCCACGATGTCTTCCGGCTCATCACGCAGACCAAGCATCTGCGGACCCTGGACCTTGACCAGGCCGAGCTGGGCAACCGCGGCGTCGCCCAGCTATTCAACGAGCTGGCTGCGTACGCTGGTCCGTCGGGGGGCAGACTCCCGCTGCGGAACCTGTACCTGAACGGCAACGGCATCTCGGGCGAGGCTGTCGAGGCCATCGGGCGGTTCCTGCGGTCGCCGCACTGCGGGCTGTCGTCCCTGTACATGTCCATGAACCCGCTCGGCGACGGGGGCGCCCGGGCCCTGGCCGACGCACTGCGCGAGGCACCGCAGCTCACGCGACTGTCCTTACAATCGGTCGGCGTCAGCACCCAAGGTGCCGTTGCGCTGTGCGAGGCCTTGACGGGCCACGCGGGCATCCGGACCCTCGATCTCGGCCAGGCGTACGCCACGCAGGACCTCAAGCAGGCGTACAACTACATCGAGGACGCCGCCGTGCCGGCCATGGCGGAGCTGCTGACGTCGACGCCGGGCCTCGAGTACTTTAACCTGGGCCACTGCCCCGTCTCGCCCCGGGCCCTGCTGGAGCTCTCGGCGGCCGTGCTGCGGGCGCCGTCGCTGCTGTACTACACGGCCAGCTCGATCCTGCCGGACCCGGACAGGGCCGAGCCGCGGTTCGTGCCGTCGCGGGAGCAGCCGCTGCCCGACGCGCGGGCGCCGACGCGGACGCAGATAGAGACGGACAGGGCGGTCCAGCAGCACCTGGAGGCGCACGTGCGGGCGCGCCACGGCGCCGGCACGACCTACGCGCGCTTCCTCGAGGAGGAGAAGCGGTGGCTGGTGAGCGACCGCGACGTGCGCAAGATCGACAGCGTGTACCGCAACCGCGACGCCGGCCAGGCGCGGCGTGGGCTGCTGACGCTGGTCAAGGAGTGGGACGAGGGTGACGATACCCTAGAGCACGTTCAGCGGGCTCAGGGGCCGGTCTGTACCCTGCGTCCCAGACGGGTTTGATGGAAAAATCCATGTGTCTATCAAGTAGAGTCTATTTCAAATGTGATCCCGTTGACTATCTCGCTCTGCTTTGCTGCGCCTATGTGTGGTGTTCATTGAGCGAGGCAGCTGGATGGTGGTTTGATAAGTCGCAAGCTAACTGCTGCGAAACCACAATGTCGGGGTCGTAGCCGCTGTCACTAGCAGATAGGTTAGTAATGCTGCCGTCTGCCCTGGTGCTCACCCGCCCTTCATTACTCTGATCAAGTGGCACTGCGCGCGTGTAAACGGCTGGATCCTTCCCAAAGCGTTCGTAAGGCCGAGAGAAGGGATGAGCGTGACGCATCAACACAAGCCCACGGGAAACCCCCCACCATGCATCTATATCGATAGTGTCTCCATCACCGCCTTT
>LDEE01000002.1:2728010-2806324 GCA_001021365.1 Stachybotrys chartarum | reverse complement strand
TTAATCCTAAATAACAGCTTTTAATCTTTAATTATAATTATACTAAGATTATTCTCTAAGATCTTTAATTATTATAGAATAAAGATATAATAATCTTATAATAAGGTAATAGTAAATTAAATAATCTCTAAACTAATATAAAAGTATATTTTAAGTAGTAAAATTAGAGGAGTAGAGATTAATTCCTATATTATTAAATTCTTACCTTTACTTATTATTAATTTATACCTCTATAATATATTAACTATTAACTTAAGAACTATTATATTAATTACTTATTCTATTATCTTCTTTATATATATATTATAATCTTATATTAACTTTTATTTTAAAATATTATATAAATTTATAAATTTATTCTTATTATTAGAATTATAAGTATTTATACCTCTTATTATATTTATTTAATACTTTATAAATATTTTTATACTCTTTAATTTTAAAGGAACCTTAGATATTCTAAAGGAAATCCTTTATAGATCTTCTATTATAGATTAGGGTCCTTGGATATATTTAAGGGTTATCCGCTATACTATTTAATATAAAAGACTAGGATATAAAGTCCTAGACTTTATATTATATTCTTATATATAAACTATTTAAGTAGAATAGGTAGAACAGTAGAATAGGTAGGGTTACTAGGGTAATAGCTATAATATCTTCTTATTTATAATATTATAGTCTTAAGGATATTATATACTTTCTTTAAAAATTTTAAAAGTTTAAAAGCCCTTTTTATATTATTTTCTTTTAATAATATTATATTTATATATTTCTTATTTTTAACTTTCTTTAAGTTTAAATATTAAAAATATTAGATATAATTAAAATAATATTTAAATTAAAAATAAATTTACATTTAATAGGGGTTTTTATATTAATTTTCTTATTATATTAATTTATTATATTTATATTATTTTTTAATATATTATAATTTAATTATAAAAATATAAAGGCTTTTATTCTTAATATTACTTATAGTTGTATACCCTAGAGCATATAAAAGTTTTTATAAAGGGATCTAATCCAGCCATTATATTACCTAATAGCGAAGTCTTGCTTGTTAGCAATATATCTAGTTAGGGCGGCGATCATGCATCCATATCAGCGTATTTTATAACGAATAGACATTTTCCTTTCCGTCTTACCTTTCAGGCCCTTCACGATGTATCTCCAACAACATCGACTACTCAGCAAATGGCCTCGTGCTCTTTGTCCGACCTTACTCGGGCTACGGCGCCCATACTCTCAAAGCCACGGTTCTTTAGCTTTCGACCTGCATGAACCGCAGCGGCCTGTGTTTGACCAGCAGACATCCCCTATCCTTCTCCTTCATGGACTCTTTGGGTCTAAAAAGAATAACAGAAGCATCAGCAAGTATGCCTCAGTAGCAATTCAGTCTCCTCACTCTGACAAACATCAAGCTGACATGACTTAGGGCCCTGGCGCGTGACCTAGGCCGCCACATCTACACACTGGTGAGCCGACGCAACCTTTTCACTCATCATCGTGAAATGTGCTAATGGCTTAATCGACCAGGACTTGAGGAATCATGGCGACTCGCAGCATGCTGAGCAACATGACTATTTAGCCATGGCTGAAGATGTTTCCGAGTTCATCCACCAGCACGGTCTAAAGGACTCCACGCTTATCGGTCACTCCATGTATGATTGAACAACTGCAGAGCCCCCATATGCAATATTTCATTCGAATGCTCATGATTCCCACCAGGGGTGCGAAGGTAGCTATGACTCTGGCTTTGCAGTCTCCCAAACTCGTTGCAAATCTCGTCGCGGTAGATAATGCTCCGGTCGACGCAGTCCTTGGACGGGATTTTGCGGGATATGTCCGCGCGATGAAAAAAATCGAGGAAGCAAGTGTTACGCGCCAGAGCGAGGCAGACCAAATCCTTGCAGAAATAGAGCCGGTACTACTACCTCGCTGCTCGTCGAGTATTGGTCTAACATGCGACGCCCTAGACTCTCCCCATACGGCAATTTCTCCTCGGAAACCTTTATCGGCCGCAAGGTGAGAAGACGCAGAAGTTCCGCATCCCATTGGACATCCTTGCCCGCTCGCTTGACAACATGGGAGATTTCCCCTTCAAGAACCCCGACGAGGTGCGTTTTGAGAAGCCTGCACTGTTCATCAGGGGCACACAAAGCAAATATGTTCCTGACGAGGTGCTGCCCTTAATCGGTCGGTTCTTTCCTCGCTTCCGTCTTGTCAACATTGATGCGGGTCATTGGGTGATATCAGAGCAGCCAGAGGCTTTCAGGCAAGGTATGTCTCATGGCGTGACATCAAGGTCCTGCCTTGTCACTTGACTGGACTAACAGCTTATTAGCAACGGTAGAATTTCTGACCGAGCCCGAGTAAGAAGGAAGCCTCGTGTACATTACATGGCACTTGGACTGGGTCCTGTCTACTTTTTTTTCTTACACGCAAAGTAAATGATTGTACAACCAAGCATGTAGACTTAAACTTAGATTCGCGCAATAAAATCAACGATGGAAACTTCAGGCCGTGGTTCGTAACCAATTTTTTTTTTTAGAATTTACTACGTCTAGCTAGACTCTGTAGCGAAGGAAGCAAATTTCGCGCCAGTGACGTGCCACAACAACTTCGAGTCTATTCACCGGTGGAACGAAGCTTATGTCTCACAAACAACGCTATTGTGAATAACACATCTTCCCGTGATGTGGAACGAGACGTGCCTTCAGCATTTGGCTGTCATTTCTCATCACACATCACAATGCTTCCACAAGGCTAGTTGTGGTTGGATAAGACATGTGCGGTGAGCAGTCGACCCCCTGACGAGCTGTACGGGTAAATGGGTCTGGGAACATTCACGGCTTTGCAATCTTGACTTGAGAACAGAGAAACGAGCCTTTTACCATTTCGTAAGGACATTACCAAGCCCTTCTTCGCCGCCTTTGTGACTCGACGCCAGATGCGATGACCGAAAGAATGCCAGGGAAGAGAGTATCAAACGCGGATTTACCCTATCCTTTTACCGCGAATTTCATATCCCTAACTCTAAACCTCCTCCAGAACACGCTCCTTGAACTCCCGCTCGATCTTCTGACCCTGGTCATCCGTCGCCGATTCTCCGTGCAGTGCCATCAAGGCACCAAGGTCAAACTTGGGCGACTTGAGCAACTTAACCTTGCGGATGTGTACCTGGACAAGGCATCAGACTCAAATGTTCAAGATTTCCAGTTGAGAGCAAAAGAGCTTAACTTACGTTTTGCAGGGGATAAATGCCCTGGGTAGCCTTCTCAATCTCGCGGCCAATGACCTCGGGAATAAGCTTGGAGGTGAGCTGGGTGAGGGTGCAGCTGGTGGCCTCGCGCTGAATGATGTCGATCATCTTTCGTCGGATGGCCCGGATCTGAGAAGAAGCGGCATACGTCGTCTTCTTGATCTGGTTTGGTCGACGCTTAGTGAAAGCAATAGCGAAAAGGCGGATGAGGTAGTCGTCGGTGGTCTTGACGGTGACATTGGCCTCAATGAGACTCTGCCACTTGCGAACAAGCGATCGCAGCTTGTCAGACGTGAAGTCCAAGCCGTGGAAGTTGGTCAAGCAACTCTTGCCCTGAACCTCGTCGACTCGGAGGCGAACTTTGCGGAAAGAGTGGTCCTCATCCTTCTGGAGATCGGCGAGCGAAACTTCGACAATGCGACCCTTGAGGGCGTCGTTTGCGTTCTTCAGACCGGTTGTGCGGTTGACGAGGGTTTTGCCGACACTGGAAAGGGAATGCATCAGTAGGTGAACGGGGGGATTGACCAGCGCCTCACTCACTCTCGAACGTTGAAGGGGTTGGGGGCCTGAAAATACGAGTCAGCCAGAAAATCATGAGGCCATGATGATATTGTTGGTACCGACCTTGATCGAGTACCAATCCTTGCGGGAGAAGGGGTCCACGGTCTTCTTCTTGAGGCCCTTCTTTCCCTTAGAGAGTCTCTTGTTCCTGACAATTGTAAGCCCATGCGCAAAAGTGATTGATGAGGCACTCAAAACTCACTTTCCAACCGCCATGATTGCTGGCTATTATTTGCACAGTTGGAAAAAGTCGTGGATGCGAAAGGGATTGGTGGAGGGGCGAAATAATTTCAATTCTGTGTGTGCTGTAGCTTAGGTCTAACCGAGCCGTGGATTGGGGGCGGCGGAGAATTGTTTCTCCTCACCATTTCACCCAGCCATTCTTATCGATAAGCGACGAAGCGACTTAGGGTCGGCGGTCCACGTGACTTCATACCTTTCTGTGGTAAGAGATGAACATGTCGCACTTCGTTGTTGCCCACGACTGAGTGCAAGCTTCCCAGTGGGCTATCTGACTCTCCATCTAAGTTGTACTGATCCTTGATGGCAAATATTCTGACATGGATCACAGCGCTCCTTTATTTCTGGTGACAATCTTAATATTGTATTTTGTGGTTCTGCAGTTTCTTCTCAACTAGTTTTAAGTATGAATTGGTAAAGTTCAAGACATGGCACTGGGAGGTCGTCAAGGTCATCGATGGGGAGTGATCTCAGCTCCCAACATTGAAAATAAGCCCTTTTATTAATGGCGCTATAAATGATCTCGTAGCCTCGAATGACTGCCAAGTTGAAGCCTGCAATTTGTTTCACCAATACATGGTCTGGCCCTTGCTCATCGCACACGGAGACTTCCGGTACGAGTCTAGATGACGGCGAGACTGCAACCCTTGTGGGATTGCGCGTAGGGCTGCCTTCGTGTATTTGTGTTGTAGCCGTTTGAGGAACTGACCCAGCCCTATCACGGTATGTAGCCTGCCATGAGAGTGATTGGAGGTAACATGTTCCATTGCCACAGTTTACAGGCCAATGAAGGACCAAATCGTGGTCTCGTTCAATCCTGCGGATGGGTTCCGGTAGTGTAATTTGGCAATGCCAGTGACGTTCCAAATGATGTGCACGGCCATTTGCAAATAGTCGACCCACTTGCGGCTTGCAGTGCTCCATGGCCAATTTGTGTCTAGCCGGCGTATGCTGTTGTCATGCAGCCTCAATCATAGCTGTCTTTCTCTTCGTCTCGCTTTGCCACATTCCAATTATCGAAATTGGGAAAGCTGAAATAACACCCTGGCCTCACGATCAGTTCACGGTCTATAATAAATGTGAATGAGTGCAAACTACCAGACGGGTCGGTTAGAGACGCATTGCAGCCTGTTGTTTCGCGATATCTGGCGGTCTGCCCAGTCTCGTGTTGCATCATCAACATGGAGGCTCCCTCAGGACTCAGCAGGCCGGTCGCATTTGAGGTATGAATGTCGCCAGTGGGCAGGGAGTAAATGGCCACTCTGCTGAGGATATCGGTAGCTGACTTAGGCGAGCTGGAGCTCACAAAGGATCCTCGGGTTGCGTTTGATGCCGTGATCGAGGGCTCGGTAGCACTTGATCGTAGTAATATGGGACGTTGCCGGCCCCCGCCACAGCTCAGAGAATCCCGGCGTTGTTCACTGGTGCGGCACCGAATATCACTCGAAAAGGAAGTCATTTTGAAGTGCGTTCCGGAGAATACATCAAGACTGCCTCTTGCACATGAGTGGGATATTGATGCGTTATATTCGTCTGGACAACTTCAAAGCGGGGATTCACTGGGACAACACACTGTCACGCTGACCGACTCTATGAGCGGTTCCTTGACGCTCCGCACCAGAAAACTTGCCGCTGCGTTGGGTGCCAATTATGTGGCCGCCGGTGTTTGGCCAGGTGTTGGGCATTGCTCCAGCTGCAGACTGTTGTTGTCCTGCAAGAAAATGCGGGGGCTTGCATAATTCTGGCCCAGTCAGCCTAGGTTGGTGCTGCTCCTTGCTACCCAACCCGCTCCACTACACAAGCTTGCATCCTTCTATCGCTTTTCATGGTCACTGTTACCACTCTGTTTAAACCCTTGTTGTGACACGTTGGACAACAAGTGCGGTCGAGCAGGACCCAGGCTAGGACGCTCTATGGCCGATGCAAACACGACTATACCTTCCTAGTGGAAGCTATTGGAGGGACAGTACTGTGCCAGCACGGTGCCAGTTTGTTGCTAAAAGAAAAAAAAAACTGGGTGCCGGCTATAGCGTCTGCATTGGCGGTTCCGCCGACGGAGCCAAGGCAATTTTGACTTGATGGCCTGACCGAAAGGGGGCGTCTAGGGCATGAACGGTAACCTGCTTTGTGGAAGAGAGGCTTGATGAGAGAATCTTGACTTGGAACAGCTTCGGCAGCAACCGTGTGCTGGGTCTGTCTTTACTGATTGACTGTAATGCACCAGGAACTTCCAAGCTGTCGCTCTACGCCATCTCCAATTGGGTTGCAAGTTAGCACTTCCAAAAAATATATGGTAGTCGTACTGTTGATAATGATGTCATCAGGCTTTCACGGTCGAGGGAGAATGAGCAGCATGGACTTAGACGAGGTAACGTAGGTGTAAGACAGAGCCCACGGCAAAGATACCATATACATGATGTCTCGTACGATGCCATGCGTGATCGGTATTTACGTAAAATGATGGTGAAGCACATGATGAAGCATCTCTGCGGCTGCTGCTTGTATAGTCCCAAGCCACACAGGATGGCACTCCGCTGTAAAGATCTCAGCAAGACATAAAATGAACGAATGCCGTATACCGTACGATGCTATTGCGACCCAGTGATATTTGGCAGTCGGCAGATGAGAGGGAGACTTTCTTATATATGTGTGTGTGTGAGAGAGAAGGAAACGGCTGTTTAGGTACGCCGTGGTCTACTTAGGTACTAATGCATTATTCTGGCGACGAAGGCCAGGACGGTACTTTGGAGTATTTTTTACTCTGTGTAGCAGAAGAAGTGTACTACCCGTATCGACTCGAACTAGGGCTAGCTGATCTTCAGTCAGGAACTGATTCTTCCATGATATTACTGGCTGCCCTATACTCGCTTGCAGCTGCTGGGAAGTTCGGGGCCTTCTGATCAGGCTGCTCATTCTAAGCTATTAAGAGGTCTCCGTAGCCAGGAACAGATTTTCCGAGTTGCTACGGTATGGCGACTAACTGTGAATGATATGCTCGACAAAGATCAGGGCCCTTCCCGCAGCTTGCCTGGGCAGGTACAGGTGGTAACCCAACGCACAGTACTGTAATGTGTGCCACGGATGGCAACGAATGCGCCTGGAATAGGAATAGTGCCGATTTACAACGTGCTCGCTGGGGTCACGAGGAGACGCTGCATGCAAATGCCAGGCCAACTAAGTTTGCACGTGCTCCATTTGCTCGATAAGGCACACAATCAACAGCCTTGTCCTTGGGGCGTCATCGGCACTTGGCGACACAAAGAGGTTTTGTTCCACCAGCACATCCGGCTGAATTCCTAACGCTGAAGCGCGCAAACAGCGGCAGTCGCATAACTCGCCATGGGTAAACGAAAGTCTTCTAAAAAGCCCATGGGCCCCAAGAAGGTAGCCACGGAAGCAACGCGCACGCTCCCTGTAGCACGCTGACACGGCACATTACAGGTGGAGAAATTGCCTACGTCTTTTACCTGTCTATTCTGTAATCACGAAAAGTCCGTGTCAGTTAAGCTCGACAAGAAGGCCGGCGTTGGAGAGCTCGACTGCAGTCTCTGTGGGCAAAAATTCCAATGCGCCATCAACTGTACGTTAAAAAGACCCTACTTGTCCTTTATGGGATAGTTGTCGCTGACGGCAAGGCAGACTTGTCTGCTGCAGTTGATGTATACGGCGAATGGGTTGATGCAGCAGGTAAGTTGTATATTGCGGATAAACCGTGAGGCCTTGCTAATCTGTTCAATTCCAAGATGCCGTTGCCAAAGAGGGCAACATAGAGCCAGGTTACGAGGGCTCTGCCAGAGCGACCACTACGGGACGCATGACTGGTCGTAGGACCACCGCGGGCGACGATGACGACGAACCACGCTATGAAGGCGAGGGCATTGTTGCCGACGACGAAGAATATTAGGCCATCGCAGCGCAGCACTCCCTGTTGACGTCTGATCGAGAGATAGTTTGTCCGGAGCATGTGTTTGCGGCCGGCCCTCGCATCGCACGCTAAACCCGGTCTTACATTGTATAAAATCTGTCGCCGAAATCGCCCAAGCCTGGGACTATGTAACTGGGCAATTGTTAGTGAGTGCGGACTCGTGTGGATGGCTAGGTTATGGTACTTCTTCTCGTCCAGGCCCTGGATTCCAAAGGTATATCGTCAGCAAGACGGTGGCACATTCGATTACCTCGAAAATTCACGTACCTGATCGACAAATGCCGTCACGACCTTGAGTCTAGGGAATTTGACGGCGAACTTGCTGATACCTTCGGGGCTGGCTATCAAATTGAGGAATAGAATGTGATCCTCGGGCACTCCTCGGGCTTTGAGTACCTCGACTGCCATGGTGGCCGAGCCTCCTGCAAGGCGCTGTTAATGGGACGGCACACGATAGTGGCTGCTGGCGGATTTAGGTTCACATGGCAGCTTTGCCGGTGTTGTATCTTACCAGTTGCAAACATGGGATCGAGAAGTAGCACCCAGCGATCGGCTATGTCTTCAGGGAGCTTATCGTAGAAGAGCTTTGGCTGAGACGTTTCTTCGTCACGCTGGATCAAGATTTTGCCGATTCTCACCGAACGGCAGCAGTCTCGCAGACCTTGCTCCATAGCTTCTCCCGCTCTCATTATCGATACTCCGCAAATCTTTCCTTGAAACATGAGGCCGTTGTAAATACGGCCAACGGGCGTGGTCACGCGATGCTCTATGACTGGGAGGTGGTTGAGACCTTCCTCCACAAGCAATCGTATGATACGATTGGAATAGAAGATGAAATCCGCTCTTTCAGTCTCCTTGTTTCGTATCATGCTGCAGGTTGTTCACGTCAGCTGCTACAACATGCCCATGTACTAGCTGGGAGTGATGAAGTAGAGTTACAGTGACTTACGAGAGCAGGGCAATCAATTGCGGAGTCTGTGGCAACACGCGAACATTGTCAAAGTGCACTTCCGCTGACACGGTGGCACTCGGCTTTTGATCTTGAGCAACAAAATCGGGGCCAACACACTGAGTTGACGGAGTTTCCGAGGACACTTGGCTAGCAGACATGATGTTGTGGTTAACCGCGACAGATTCCAACAAGCCTATAAAGTTCTAAACGTCGGGCTTGAACTATCAATTAATAACCCGGGTATTGCATGAAAGGCTTGTGCGCCAAAAAGTCAGCTGAACATGTTCAAACGCACGACGCAAAGGTTGAGTGGTGCTCACAAGTTGGCTTGATAATTTGTGGTTTCCGTGGCACGGAGGCAGGCGAACTTGGTTTGTAACTGAGCCGAACAACAGCAATAAAAAGTCGGCAATATTCACGAGATAGACGGAACCAGGAAGCCCAACCCCTTGGGTGAGCTATGTCAAATCGTATGGGGAACAAGATTTGTATTAACAAGAGGGACGAGGGCTGCCAACGAGTTCATCGACGCTAAGCTTATCGTTCAAGTGGGGGAACGCTACAGTAGATGGCAAGTGCGATGCCCACAGGTTACGAATAAGGTATCTCTAATTACAGGTACCTGCAGGTACTGCTTGGAGGGTGTGCCACTGCCCCACGATAAGCGCCGGTAGTCCCGGGGGGCCATCTGTGGCTTTATCAACCCCAAAAATGTATGCTCACTATCTGCGTGTAACTATCTGCAGCGGGATACCTACCCCTACTTCAGGAGCCTTGTTTCACCCAGCCGTTGCCAAGTACCTGTACCGGCACAGGCAACACAAAAGCAAGCTGACTACAGTACTCAGGGTACCTGGAAGGGCAGGTGAGATCATGCCTTCTGTTGACTTCATTTCATGGAATGGTGAAGCTTGAGGCGCAAGATCCTACCAAGGTGGCTAGGCTTACACCTGCTTTCCTGGTTAAGGCAATACCTTTACAATTTCCACTAGAGCTCTACAACAAACGAACCACTTGACTTTACTCACATGGCTTGAACTACAAAAGTGCAGTCGCGCCACGACACGGCCTTTCGCAACTTTCACGACACGATGACTGCTTCGCAACGTACTGAGGGTGCAGGTCCAGGACAGAGGAGACTAATTACGTATGGGAAAACATCCCGACCGCGCCACAGTAATTCCATCGATACGGACGTTTCGAAGAGACAGTATACAGACAAGCCGATCGATCCTACATCCACTCGGGTCGCGTTCCAGAATCCGTCGACGAGTATGCCCATACGATCTCCGGCTGCTGCGCAAGACTCTGTCCCTGGGCAGCAGAGAACACAAGTCAAATATGGTAACTCTGTGGATTCCAGGGTTGAAGGTCAACAGCGGAAGCGCAAGCGGACCTCTCGTGTACCTGAAGCAGACTCCATCTCGGAGGGAAGCACCACACTTCAAAGATCGCACTCTTCAGCTAAAGGTGGCGAACCAAATGCGAACAACATCGCAACACATAAAGTACCTGCATCTGAAAAGGTTGGGGCAACGTCTCAGCCGCAACCCACAAACAGCAACATAAGAAGCACGCGTAAAGCTGTTGACAGTCAAGGTTTCCAGCTCTCCAGCGATGGATCGGACGAGCAGCCTACTCCTCGTCCAAAAAGCCGACGGACACGTCTCATTGATGCACTCGCTGCACAGCGACCTCGGAGCCCGGTGGCGCCTACAGATAGCGGTGCACAATCTCCGACACTGCAGCCAAGAAGCGAGTCTTCCACGCCATTTTCACAACGCTCGACGGTTGTCAAGGATGTGCAAGTACGCCCTTTGCATCTTTCAAGAGAGGGGTCCAGAACCGGGAAGATAAAAATCACATACAGTCAATCACGCAGTAACCTGAGCGAGCTTCTGCATCCGGGTGATCCAAGTCAGGCCAGCCTACAGATACAAAGTGATGCGACTTTGCATGACCAGCTGTTACCACAATCACCCGGTCTTTCCGATCCGGGCGGCTTTGATTTTGACGATGATATGGAGGACGACGGAGATCTTTCCCAAGCGATCCGAAGCGTGCATGAACTGCGGCGGGCCGGTGCTCATAATCGCTTTGCAGATGAGATGGAAGATCTATTATCACGAATTGGAAAACCCGGTAAACATGCTCTACATATGAGGCGTACTGCGCTTTTGGAATTGGCCCACAAGCTTCAAGACGATCGATTTATTGGTCAATTTCAAGCACATGCTGCACGAGACAGTATATTCAAGGACATTGGCGAAGAGCAGGACGTTGTTTGTGGCATCGCTATGACAGCCGTTCTTGTATTGTTTCTTTCTTCAGGTGCAGCGCCTCATCTGCTCCGGCAACTCGCCGAAGACCGGCTAGAGGGTCTTCTAGAACGACTCATTAACGTATCGGAAGATATCGAGACTCTCGCATCCCAGAGACAGGTAAACCTGCCAGGGTCGTCGCGAAGATCACTTTCAAGTCTGAAGAAAACAATATTGGGAATGGAGATATGGCACGGCTTTCGCCCATCCATACTGTCACCAAGATACCTTGCCCTCAAGCTCTTAGACATCTTCGTGAGATGCTCTGATCCTATCCTGGCCGACGAGGTGATGAGGAGCCTAGAGCTACGCCTTACTGCGCTGGGAGGGCAACATATCGATGGTAGATCCAGGGATGAAGTGGAATTGGTATTGGTTCTGGCGCCGTTGGAGGCACATTCCAGCACGGACCTTGATTCCAGCAATCGGGCAGCCATGATTGTTTCGCGAGGACCCTTGGTGACAGGCTTGCTGCAGACGTCGTTGGATCAATGGCCTGCAGCTCAAAAGCCTGTGGAGATGTCAACATTGAAGCTCGCAATCAACACCACCAATACCAAAGGTGGTGCAAGAGCGTTTGACGACAAATCCTTGCTGACCAGCCTGACAACATGCATTAAACAGGGATTCACGACAGTGGCGGAGGGGATGAGACGCAATCGTCAGCAAAAGGCTGTGTATGACAGCCTCCTGCTACTACTTGGTGTAATGATCAACATCTTGGAACACTGCCCAGATGCTCGTCTCTCTCTCGATACGAGTTGTCTTGAGATCTTCATCGACCTATATGTGGACAATCATATGACCATGAGTGAGGTAAGATTGACGGTTGTATTTACCACGAAATACCGAGTCACTGACAGCTACTACAGGCCGACTCGGTTGAAAAATCAGAATTTGCTGTAGCCTTTGGGTATTTGGCTGTGCTTCTGGGGTACCTCTGTCTCGCTGGTCCGTCCGCTCGGCAGTTGGAGGCACGAACACCTGGCAAGGGTATTGAGCCTTTGATCAAGACGATCAAAGATTTTATTGAGGTATACAAGAACGTCGACGGGAGAGTAAACGAAATGGAAACCCTGGCAAGGGAGCTTCAGCGGAAATACCCGTAAGAAATTCTGCACTCTCGCAACCGACTTACCTTATAACATGACGATGCGCGAAATGGGATTGGAGGATATGTTGTCAGAAAATTCACAGGGTGTCTGCACTTTGTGACGACTAACACCTTGGCTACAAATATTTGGGCTATTTTTTTTTATTGTTGTATAGTTTTATGTACGCACTTCTGGTAAACAGAAAATACGAGTTCAGAATGAGCTTAAGATTGGCAATTATGAACCTGCGGTTGTTACAATCATGGTATGTATTCTACTTTAGACGATGTTGCTTATCACTTGTGGTGTTCAGCTACTGGGCTTTAATGCTTCCTCCTTCGCCCTCGGAAACAGCCCACTAGTCCGGAGTTGAACAGCGGGCAGGGTATTTCCCCAAGTACCAATTGAGTAAGGCACCCCTTGACCTATTACGTAGTCGTCTCTCCCCACCTCCAGCATTCTACCCTCCGAAGTCTATCGAGACCTCCTTGACTTGCACGCTTCACCCCGAACTCGCGTGAAAAGGGCAATTGAAGGTGCAATCACCCACGCCTGTATTCGTTGCCGCAGCCCCAAGGAATCGAGCAAGATGCCTTCTCCACGACAAAGGAAGGTGGCTATTGTGGGCAGTAGATCTGTCGGTAAGCTTCATTTCCTTTAGTAAGAGGATGGGACGAATCACTAACACAGCCAGGGAAATCGTCATTGGCCGTGCAGTTTGTGGATGGCCACTTCGTCGACAGTTACTACCCAACAATCGAGAATACTTTTAGCAAAACCATTCGATATAAGGGTCAAGACTTTTTGACAGAGATTGTGGATACCGCTGGACAGGTTCGTGACTGACTCCAGGATCGATGTCGTCAATCGATTCGTACAGTCCGCGCTGAACTGCAACTTAGGACGAATACAGCATACTTAACTCCAAGCACTTCATCGGGATCCACGGTTATATGCTTGTCTATTCGGTGTCATCCCTGCCGTCCTTCGAAATGGTACAGGTGATTAGGGAGAAGATACTGAATCACTTGGTAAGTACAACCATTGTGTTTTGTGCCCGATAACATCTCTATTGCGAGAGGCTGACTTGTCGCACGCAACCCAGGGGACGGAGTCTGTGCCAATAGTAATCGTTGGCAACAAGAGCGATTTGCGACCCGAGCAACGACAAGTCAGTGCCGAGGACGGAAAGAAGCTTTCGGAAAAGTTTCAGTGTGGCTGGACGGAGGCCAGCGCGAGATACAACGAAAATGTTGGACGGGCCTTCGAGTTACTCATCGGCCAGATTGAGAAGTCACAAAACCCTGGAGAAGCCCCAGCCAAATCAAATTGCATCATGATGTAACGACGATATCCAGCCGGTTTTGCGGCTTTGCGACGTTGCGACTATCCCAGCAAAATGAACTGCTATTGACGCGCTTGCTGGCTCCATACTACACTCGATAAACTCGCGATGATGTCCCGGACATTCGTCTTGCGCCTACATTCCTTGTCAGCCCGCCCAAGCGGCATCGATCACGGCCGGTCCGGGGACCGGATTGACGGCTCAGGGACGGATAGGGCCGGCGTGTGGGTACTTGATGACTTTGTCCATGATAGCGCATGCAGTCGTCCATTACTTTGAGACGATGTTTGGACTAGAATGCCCAAGCCTAAGTGGCATTGCGCCCATTAGCATTCTTACCAGGGAGCTTCCCAGGATATTCACATGGCTGTTTTAAGCCCTCAAACCCTGGTGCAGCTGTCCATAAGTCATACGTTGCAATGGTTAGTGCGTGAATAACGGTACTACGAGAGGGAATACAAGGATAGACTCATTTCTGTGTAAGAGAAGTGTCCTACCTTCAGAGGTTTGCCTGAACTTCCGTCTGCCATATCCCTCATCCTCCTGGCCGGGCTGCCCTGTAAATTACCCCCCAGTGGGGCTCCCTGAATTGCCCCGCTATCACAACCGCGGGGTCAAATCTGCGTAACGCCTTGCGATTCCCAGGTTGAATACAGACTGCAAAATTCCCTACCTTGTGTGAGCTTTATCACTTCGTGACTCGCGGTGACTCACAGCGGCTATCACGACACCCCGCCCAGACATATTCTCTTGCGGCCTCAATTCAGGACGACCGCCGTTTGGGTGTCCCAACGTTGTGCATTGCACGCCAAATCCGCACGAGCAACACCATCCTGCCAGCACCAGTGACTGGGAACTAAGGTCAAGGGTCTATTGGCCAGGTATGTCAAATATAGTATTGGTTGTCGTGTTATGCTCCGGCTGCTATGGCAAACATGCGACTTGCATTTTTCGCATCCATGCTGGTGTCAGGCTCTCTTGGGCATAACATACCCTTTGGTGAATTCTATCGGACCTGCGGCTGATTTTGAAATGGGTTTGTAGCCTGAAACTCGACCTTCAAGATGCTCGACATAAATGATTTCATCGCCGAACGCGGCGGAGATCCCGAGAAGATTCGCGAATCCCAGCGTCGTCGCTATGCCAATGTCGAAATCGTCGACGAGATTATTGCGCTCTTCGAGGACCATCGCAAGAGTACGTCCGACCCCGTTTCAGTGCCAGGATCGATGCCACGCAAACACAATGGATCATGTCACTGATTGCACCAGCCAATTACAGCGCCACCCAGGTTGGCAGCAAGATCAACGAAGTGCAAAAGCAGATTGGAGCCAAGAAGAAAGTGCGTTGTCTCATTTCTTTGGCTGAATCCTTCAACACCCATAGCCATAGAACAAAACCTCTGATTGTCAACTGCCCTCTCTAGGCCAAGGAAAACGCCGACGATCTGCTTCAGCAAAAGATCCAGCTCGAAAAGGAGAAGAAGGCTCTCGTCGATTCCGCCGCCGAGAAAGATGTTCTGCTTAAGACCAAGGTCAAGACTGTAGGCAACATTGTCCACGCTTCGGTCCCAATCAGTGATAATGAGGTAGGTTGTTCTTGGATTCGTCGCTGTAGCTCTCCAGCCTGACGAGACACCTTCAAACAGGACAACAACGCGGTCCAACGCAAGTGGGCACCCGAGGGTGTGACCGTCGAGAAGCGACCCGTTCTTTCACATCACGAAGTTCTCCTCCGGCTCGACGGATATGACCCCGAACGTGGCGTAAAGGTTGTCGGCCATCGAGGATACTTCTTGCGGCAGTGGGGCGTCTTTTTGAACCAAGCACTTATCAATTATGGCCTTGAATTCCTCTCCCAGCGTGGCTACACGGCACTACAGACACCGCAATTCATGCTCAAGGACTACATGGCCAAGACCGCCCAGCTCGAGGCTTTCGATGAGGAGCTTTACAAAGTGGTAGACGGCGATGCTCAGAACGACAAATACCTCATTGCTACCTCGGAGCAGCCCATATCGGCATTTCATGCCGACGAATGGCTTATCGGGAAGGATCTACCAATAAGGTAGGTGACTGATGAAACTGCTCCAGTCTTCGGCTGCCTTGCGTGGGGAATTCTGACAACCTTCAAGGTATGCTGGGTACAGTACCTGCTATCGGCGCGAAGCAGGCTCGCATGGTCGTGATGCTTGGGGCATATTCCGTGTCCACCAGTTTGAGAAGGTACGCTTGCCTGAGGCTCTGCTGCGGTGAAGTCCGCTTGTTGCTAACACTGTATGGTAGATTGAACAGTTTCTGCTCACGGACCCGGAGAAGTCTTGGGAGGCGTTTGACGACATGATTGGCATCTCTGAGGAGTTCTACAAGACCCTTGGCCTACCATACCAGATTGTCGCAATTGTGTCAGGAGCGTTGAACAATGCCGCGGCGAAGAAGTACGATCTGGAGGCCTGGTTCCCTTTCCAGGGCGAGTACAAGGAGCTCGTGTCGTGCTCCAACTGTACCGATTACCAGTCTCGCGCTCTCGAGATTCGCTTCGGCACCAAGACACAAACTGATACCAAGAAGAAATACGTGCATGCTCTCAATTCGACCTTGTGTGCGACCACACGAGCTCTCTGCTGTGTTCTAGAGAACCATCAGACGGAAGACGTAAGTCCAGGCATGAGTAGCGGTATTGATGTCTTGTTGCTGACCTGCCTGCTTCAAGGGTTTGCGAGTGCCGGAGCCACTTCGAAAGTATCTTCCTGGAGCTCCTGACTTCATACCTTTTGCAAAGGAGCTGCCCAAAGAAACCACGAGTCAGAAGGCACTGCCCAAAAGGGAGAAGGCAAAATAGAACCATGTTTTCTTCTCTCTCGATCATGTAGTGGCCAAGGGTTGCATGGGTTGCAAATGCCGACATGGCTTTTGTTGCAGTGCTTGGACCAGAGCTGGGGCCTTGGTGGTGAGTAGACTGGGGGGCGGAGGAAATGTGATCGCTTTGGCAAAGGGGCACGCTTTGCCACTGTGTGGTGGGCAAGATGCCACAACCATCCTTCTCGTACTCTCTTGGCTTCTCAATCCCATAGAAAAAGAAAGGGGAAAACGGAGGTAAAGATGAAACTCGCCGACCTCCTCAATTCGGTGAAGTTTGGAGGGTTGTTGAGCGTTGTAGGGTAACCCCATGTCCGGAATTTGGAGGCAGGCTGCCAAGGTAGGAACTGTGCACTTAAATCACCACCCACTGGCTCTAGTTACAAGTACACAACTGTACCTCCAACAACACCAATGTGAACATGAAAACACGAGAATCTTGCAATAATAGTCTCAGGTGCCCAAACTCACACACCGAGCCACGGTATATGCCTGCTGTAGACGGACTAAGGCGTGATTTGCACGCCATCTACCGGTACAAAGGAGCATCCGACACGGCTCCATCACCGCATGCTTGATGCCGAGACAATCTGACACGCAAACATGAACAAGAGTCTGCAGTGTCCATTCTGCTCCTCCCTTCGAGACCCCAACGAATATGAATTGCTCTTGGTATGGCGCCCTAGCCGATGTGTGCCGGACCAGTGGAAGCGTATCGTGGTGCTCACGTTAACGCCTTGCGCATTTAGCATATTGAAACGCACCATCCAGAGGGAGTCTCGCCATTTGTTGCTTCAACGACGGGAACGACATGTCCAAGGAACGATTGCGATGAGACGTTCCACCAAGAGGACCTGGAGCATCACCTTGAGCTGCATGATCTCGAATCGCTGGCGGTTGGGCCGGTGGACGGACCAAACGAGCAGCAGCCACCGCGGCCAGTACCTAGTGGCCGGAGACAAGCACGACAATCATCCAAAGGTTACAGGTCGACAAATAACAATGAGAGAAGCTCCCGCAGCCTCGTGGCACAAGCATGGAAGGATATTTTTGGCATAGGGAGATCGCGAAGCCCCCGGGGTAAACACCAATCCCGGCACAACAGTGACAAGTCTCGCCATCCGGGTGGGCTTTCAACAGCACTTCGGAAGGGCGATATTCCCGCGTTAGACAAGACGGTCCCGTCAAGACTTGGAGTAGGTTTAAAGGTTCCTTTGGCAACCGATTGCCCCCCTCCCCAGAGAAAGCGGACGGCTAGAAAGGCAAAGATGGGGATTCTGAACCAGCTAATACATTTTGTATAAGAAATCCGAGCTAGGTAGGTTTGCGCACGAAGGAAAAATGCCTGGTTGGCTTTCCAGCCTCCTCAAGAAGAAAGGGGAGGTGTCCAGCGAAGGTGTGTACCGCTCAGAATCTAGTTGGAATTGAGCAACTTACACTCATGGCACAGGAGTCCTTCCGGTACTCAGACAACTGCTGGAGCAATGCTCATCAACCGAGTATGCCTACCTCTGTCACCCATACGTCGCCCACGTTTCCAAAATCAGAGGTGAAGGTGAGTCATGTGCAGGTCGACACCATTTGGATTCACTCAAGGCGAACTGTTTTCTCTAGGTGGGTTTTGCGGCTACCGCAATATTCAGATGCTGGTGTCCTACATCGTCTCGACACGCGCCACAGGCTCAGAGCGATTCGGGGACCGCTTCCCTACGGTTTTTGAGATTCAGGATTTGATAGAAAATGCGTGGGATATGGGCATCAATTCCCACGGCCGCCAGGAGACGGGTGGGATCAAGGGAACCCGCAAATACATAGGCACTCCCGAGGTGTGTATTCTCCGTGAACGGAGTCGAGCTGTGCACGGCACTGATTGCAACCCAGGCCCAGGCACTATTCTGTAGCCTGACAATACCGTAAGTTCTTCCACAAGCACATGCTTGGAACTGTCACTGAACAAGAACCGCAGCTGTGCCGTCCAGGCCGTTCGGGACGAGGACAGTAAACAAGCCGGCACCCGAATGCTGGACGCCGTTGAGAACTACTTTAGCCAAGGCATGCACGATGGCACAGCCAAACTTCGACTTACAGCACTTCCACCTATTTACTTTCAACGGCGAGGTAGCATGAGATTGGCCAGTTGATAAGAGGTCACTAACGTGTCAATACAGGGCACTCCATGACCATCATCGGCCTGGAAAAACTCACAAATGGCCAGGTCCAGCTCCTCGTTTTCGACCCGACTTTTCGAGACTCGCCCAGCATCCAGGAACTCATTGACAAGGTTTTTCAGTACAAAGCATCGACAGTGGACCGAATGTTGCGGCCATATCGTCGTAGCTGCAGGGACCTCCGCCATTACAGAGAGTTTGAGCTCCTCTAGTAAGAATAACCCCTCCTTGTCCCCCGAATAGTTGCAAAGATGGAACCTAAGATGAGCCGACCACAGTCTTACGTCTACGGCAACGCATGGCGACGACAATACCGAGATTGGCGATGAACCTGCCGTGGCGGATGCTTAGGAAGTTTCTGGCTGATCCTTGAACCAAGCCTGCAGCTCTGCTAATGCTCGTCCACGGTGGGAAATTTTGTTCTTAGCCGCCTTGTCCATCTCTGCGAAGCTAAAAGAACGGGTCGGGTCAGTGCAACTGGTGCAAAGGGGGGAGGAAGATTTGCATACGTTTGACCCTCGAACTCGAACACGGCGTCCCAGCCTAGAACAAAGCATCAGCATGAAACGTCATCAAAAAGGAAGGTCAGCTGAGCGTACCAAAGTCCGGTGGACCGCGTGGGAGCACAATTTTGCCCTGGACAGAAGAGGAGAACTTGTCAGTCCTACAGGATCTCACGCCATGTGATGTTCACGAGGTATTTTGGGTGAGCTTACCGGGCAACGTCCCTGAAAGATAATGGGCTCATGGCCGGGACCCGCGGAGTAGCCAAACGTACAGACAGCCTCAGCGGACTTGTCTTCGTACGCACTTAGGATGTCATTGAGACCCTGATGACCAATGGTGGCCATGAACCATTTTCTAACCCACGTATGAGCATCCAGCTAGACATGATAGACGTATATAGAGGTGCCAGGGGGGGAATAGGAGGGCGTGCGTACATATAAGGACCCGGAAGCCCACCGAGAGCGTTATAGCATAGCGACGTGTCCTCCACTAAGACAGGCCCTTTGATCTGCGCCAGACAGTCAGAGCGACTCAAACGCTCAGGCTGTGGTTTGCTGAGGGGGCACAGGACTCACCAGCTCTGCGGCTCGCCGACACTTGGAGATTGTGACCTGCTCGACTGTGCCTTGCACCTCCTCGATATCGAGCTCTTGGCTGCGAACCTCGATCTCGGGCTGCAGAATGGCCTTGACCTCACGTAGCTTGTTGGCGTTGCCGGTGATAAAGTTGACGTGGTGGGGCATGGTGTTGTCTATTCTTCGCCCTGTGCGTCGATTTGAGACTGTGCTTGCGGGTTGGTGGCCAGGGTTGATAGTGGAATGGACTGAGAGCTGGTTGACAATGAGTGTGGGGGTGGTTCTCCTACCCTATCTTGGACGATGTCGGCTTGACTTATCTCGCATTACTACTACTCCCGCTAGTCGCATATGCCGCCCTGCAGTGCGGCCCGAGGGCGTGCAGGCGAGAGAGCAGGACTGAAGATGAAGAAACGAAAGTGCACTTGGATCAGTACAAAAAAAAAAGGCCAGGATGGTATCACGGTTGAAGCCTACAACACTCACTCCGGTCACAATCACAGACGAGCACGACACCAAACCCTCCTCATGTCCACAGAGGGATCGTTGTATTACTTAGACCCTACTCATCCCGCGCAGCGTTGTTGTCCGTCTTCCACTGCCGAACCCAGGCCTCTATGCGGTCCGCGTTGGTCTCCATCTCATCCGCCGTATTGCTCGTGAGCTCAATGACAATCTCCTCGTCAAACGCCTCGTGCGCCTCCTGCAGCAGCACCTCCATGATCTCCGAGTCCAGGTTCTCCTGCAGCTTAGCCTCTGCGTAGTTTCTGCTCGGTTTGCCCCGTCCTGCCGTTAGCCACGAAGATTCGACACAGCCGAAGAGCAGCGCAAAACGGGGCCGTGTGACTCACCTTGCCTTGAGTCGATCGTACAGGGTGGATGAGTCGACGCGGAGCACAACCACCAGGTCGATCCAGCTGCGCGGGAAAAGGTCGCAGGCGTGCCAGTCGATCAGATACCCACCTTGCTTGACATCGTCCTCAATGGCATCAAGTAGCTAGACGTGTTCCTGTTAGCATCTTGTCCCGCCTCCTTGGGCCGCTCTGCAACCAAGTCGCCTGCTCAGGGACTCACCTTGTCCTCATCAACAATCCAACTTTGGTACTCATTGCTCCAGCCCTCATGGCATTCCTTGTCCTTGACAACCTGGTTCACAGAGAGATGTCGCAGCCCTGTCCGTTCTGCCAGTGTTTCGCAGTGAGTGGTCTTGCCTACGCCAGGTGTCCCTGTGATGATGATATTCGGTGATTGTCGCATTTTCTCTCCCTCTCTCTCTTGGCCAGAGACGAAACGAGGTCGATCTCAAATGCAAGTGCTCGAGCCGGTCAGAATCGCAGGCGTAAATACAGCTCCTGGTCGTTGGCACCTTGTTGATTTCCCTCCCTTCTTTTCCCTTTTCAAGTTTTCCAGGTGCTCCGTAATTTTTCTCTTCCTTTACTCTGACTCCTTTTCTCTCTCGTTGTTGTTGTCTTCGTCTTGGTGGGTTTGATGCTCTTTGATCAAACTTTTTCCCTTTCGTTTTCCTGTCACTCGTTAGGATCTAGGTTTATCCCACTGATATTCATGAACACTTGGTGGAAATTTTGCACAGGAAAACGAGGAGAGCGGGCCATTCATTGGCAGCAACAGCGTAAAGGCGGCCCCCGCTTTTTCTACTGGGAACAATTAACCTCTTTCTACTCATCTCTCGATACCTTCCTTCGACGTCACTTCGTGCGTGCAAGTCTGTATAATCGCCATGTGCGATATAACGTCGAGACAGAGGCTGATGAGTGCCACATGTGAATTTACCAAACAAGAATCGGAGGGCAGGACGCCTCGGCCAAACACTTCATAGAATGGTATCAGAACTGTCCAGTCCAAATGGGTTTCCATCCATGCTTCCTTCTTCTATATGTCTACCAACCCTCGTACACTATATAGTAACCCTTACCATCACGCCAGCTCTTGTAACATGCAAAACAAAAACCACTACTGCATTATGGAGGCCAACAGTAAGGCGCGTGCAGTTAGCCTAGGCACAACCGGAAAGAATGCAATGATCCTTGGTTGCGCAGACCGAGGGTTATAGCGGCGTGTCCTTCTTCTAACTTCTTCAAAAATTCCTCTTGTCTGTGACATCCATCCTGCCCGCGTAGGGTAGCATAACGGCCATAGACAGGCCGAGTACATTGTCATTAGTAAATCTCTTGATAATCATGGCCTGCATCTCATTCATGCATCATGCCGTGTTGACCCGGTGGCAGCTCGCGCTCACCCTGGTCCTCACCATCTACTTCGTCCACCTCGGCCAACCCCTCACGCCGCTCGAATCCTTCCCCATCGCTGAAATCAAGCTTTTCCTGCTGTGCAATGGCCTGTGCCGACACAATTTCGGCGAGTCTCTTCAACCGCGGTGTTTGTAGCCCTATGATGAGACAACCGTTAGCTCTTCCTCTCCAGGCAATGCCGACCGTCTCGAGTACTCACATGACGGGGTATACGTCTCCAAAGCCGTAATGACACGCGGCTCCGCAATCTCATATGGTCCGCTGTCGTCCATGTCAACGGCTTGCAGCAAAAGGACGTCGCTCTTCTCCGTCACTCTCGACGCCACTGCCTTCATGATCTCGCCATTGATGGGCTGCTCATAGTCTGCGACCAGGTACTGGTTGAGTAGTTTCTGAATCTGGTTGGGCGAGAGCCTGCGGTAATGGTCAGCCACTGATTGCGAATAGTATCGCTTGCCACGCTTAGTTGTCAGCGACTTTGCTTCTACTCACATCCAGCAAATATCTTGAATAATTTCGATGTCGTTGAGTGTGGCCTTCTTGAGCTGGAGAAGCTTGGTGGCTTGCTGCACCCATGTGTTAGCCATGTTTACACATCAACACGAAGCATCTCGCCCAACTGGCTCTCTTACCATCAGGTGTTCCAACTGCAATGTACCCTCTGGCATATCGTGGCTCTTGCACCACTCCTCGATCCGCGTGATGTTGTAGTTGATCTGGAGGCCACGCTTCCAGGAGAGGAAGTTGCGCCGCATGAGCAGATCATTGAAGGCAGTCACACCAACTAATCGCAGAAGTTCGGTGATGGTTTGAGTAATGATGGAGTCCTCGAGGTAGAATGCCTTCATGGCTCGGAAAACGTTGTTCAGCAGGCTCAAGAGGTTGTCCATGCTGTATGCTGGCGCTGAGTTGGACTGCAGCAGCTTCCCCAAAAATCGATTACCCTCATTTGTGATGAAGCCGGGGAGCGATTGAGACTCGATGATAGCGGGGATGATCATCTTGTGCAGCTTCTTCTTCAGAACCTTCATCCATGTGTGGTAAATGTTAAATTCGAGGCTCTCAAGATCATGCTTGACGATTTCCAGAAGGCGGTCGTACTCGTAGTTGTCCGTCTTCTGAGCCTCGTACCAATCCTCCGCCAAGAAGACGAAGGAAAGCATTTCGTGCACGTTGGATAGCCAGAATGCGCCAGGGTTGATGGCCTCATCGCCATCATGTTGCATCACTTCTTGCTGGATAGACTGCATCACGTTGGCGAGGAACTTCTCGGACTCCTTGACAAACCCATTGTTCCACATCTCTGAGGTTACCAAGTTGATGAGGTACGATGGGAAAAGCACCTCCTTGTCGGACGGCGGTGGCGTTGTGTTGGGCGAGGGGATCTTGAGGTTACGGATGAGACCCATGGTAACCTCGTCGTTGAGGCCGTCCTCGTCTGCCAACAAAGTCTCGAGCTCCATCTCAATGTTGTCCACGCCAGGGATAAAGGTAGCACCGGATAGGTTCTGGCGGTGTGCTGTTCCCGTCACAGCCATGGAGACTGGGCGTGGGTTATACGTGCCGCTGAATCGATCCAGGTCTCGTGGCTCGGCCCCGGCGCTCCTCCGCTTAGGTTTCTTGGACGACACTAGGTTGATGAGCCCGCTCGAGGCGGCCGCCGCCCCGGCGACGCCGGCTCCGTTGGCTGCGTCTCCATTCACAGGCGCGCTCCTCTTGGCAGTCTCCAAGGCCTCTTTCAACGCATCCAGCTCCTGTCGAAGACTTAAATTGTCCTTCTCGCGTTCACTGGTGGTCTGCTTGGCTGTCTCCAGCTCAGTGTTGGTGAGGCGCAAGGATTCTCGGAGCTCCCGTTCCTCCTCCTGCATGCGCTTGATGTTCGAGGTGGACTCGTCAAACGCCTGTTGGAGCTTCTTCATCTCGTCTTCCATTGCCTGAAGGCGGGCAACGGCAATGCCTGCTTGATTGGCTTCGGTCTGCAGCTCCTTGGTCCTGGCCTCGAGGGCATTGTGGCGGCTCTTCCAGGATTTGATCTGGCCTTCATAGCTCTCCACCTGCGAGGCAAGGTTCTTGTTCTTCTCTTTCATAGAGCCCAGCGACTGCGTGAGTTCAACAACCTTGTTCTCCAGCTTGTAGGAGATTTGTTTGAGGTCGCGAGCCTCCTCGCGAACCTTCTTATACTCGCGCCTAGCAAGCCTGCCGCGCCACAAGCTCTGGATGAGCACGATCTTCCTCCGGTATTGCCTCCAGTCGCGCAGCTGACGCCTCGATCGCCAGGCTCGCTGAATGATGAGGACAGCATTGCCAACACGCGTCTCCATGATCTGCTTCCTCCGCAGGTAACCCTTGGCCACCGACTCGAAAAGAATCAGCTGCTCCCTAATTAGCAAATATTTCTTCCGCTCCTTCTGGCCCCGCCAGACGCGCTGAATTGTAGTGGCCGCCTTGACAGTCCTGAGTTCCTGGGCTTGCCTCCTGGCCATGTAAGCCCTGGCGACAGATTGCGTCCGAATAACCGCCTCCCGGGCGTCAAGATAACGACGTCGATAGAATTTTGCCTTGAGGTTCTTCTGGATGAGTATCGCACAATCGTTGAGACGATTTGTTCGCAGGTTTTCCAGAAAGGCGAGCATTCCAGCTCGGAAGAATATCTTGGTGAGACCCAGCTGATACTTATCAAGGCCCTTGCCCGTGCTTGTGCCCAGTGCTTTCGTCAAAATGGCATTCGCCATATCACGTATCTCAGCCGTCCACTGATCCGACTGTACCAACATGTAGTACCGCAAGGCGAACTCCTCGTAGGTCCACCTTGTCGGATAACCAGCACAGCTGATCCGGACAGTCTCCAAGACGCCGCAAGCGCGAAGTTGGCTCAGAACCATTGGCCCCTCGAATTTCCACGCCTCCTTAGCTTCGTTCGGCTTGATACATCGGATGTAATGCACATCTGTATTGTTGATGGTGTGCATGAGCTCGATCAGCGACGAGCGGAAGATACCGCCAAGAGTGGGCTTTCTGTTAACAGCCACACCGATCTTCCTACCGCCGGCGGGCTTGACAGCATTGGACGACGCCGAGGCCATGTCTTTCTCTCTCACAGCTGACGCGGCCTCCAAAACTTGCTTCAAGAAGCCATTTGTGGTGGCACGGAGAACTGCCATGTGTTCGTCTGGAACTGTATCCCGATTCTTCTCAATGAAGCCCTCGGATTCGTAGGTAACGTCGATTGCATAGTGGCACACAGTGAAGGAGGATTTACCGAACCGGGGCTTCTTGTAGAACGCATGCTTGTCCGTAGCGAAATGATGATGCAACTTGTTGACAAATTGCTCGTCAGAGCCCATGGGTAGGCGTGACTCCTCGTCAAGAAGAGACAAGACGCCTATCTTGCCCTCAATGAGATCAATGCAAGGCTGATTGTCAGAAAAGTCAATAAATGTCCAGTCGATCTGTTCCCGAAGGTACTCTTCTTGCTCGAGCTTGAAAACATGCTGGTTGAACTCCTGCTGCAGCTTCTCGTTTGCGTAATTGATGCAAAACTGTTCGAAAGAGTTCTTGGCGAAATGTTCGAATCCATAGATATCCAAAACACCAATGAATGATACGACCCTAGTCAAGATCTCCTCCGTTGCCAGGCTCTGGTTGACAATGTCAACCAACCAGTCGAACAGGCTTGAATAGATGTACTTGGCCACGGAGTCTCGCACTACCACAGCTTGGGCCTGAGACAAGTTGGATATTATTTTTTCGCCTCGTGTAATGAGCTGCTTCTTCACGATCCATTTGGCGAATTCCGTTGCATTGACACCAAGTATTTTGCATGCTCGTTCCAGTGAAGGCTCGGTCGGGGCTAGCACACTGTCATTGCGGGAGGCGGTGATTTTGACGTTTCCAAGATGCAGGAGACCAGCCAGGAGTTTGAATATGTCGGCCTGCTTGTCCTCAGCGACGCCAATGGTGTGCAGCGACTTCTTTGTAGCCTCAAACTCTGCCTTATCGTCTACACCTTCGATAGTTGGGCAATTTCCTTGACTGAGATACTCAAATTGCTCGACTGGCAAAATATTCAGCTCCTCGCGCTCCTTGTCAGACGCGCCTGCAACTAGCTGGTAGAAGATGTGGTAGTTCCGTTCCTTCAGGGGCTGGAAAACCAAACGAGAGCGCTCCAATAGATATGTCCGGATCTTGGCACCAATGATGTTTGTGCTATCGTCAAACATGATTTCGATGTACTTGCCGAATCTTGAGGAATTGTCGTTTCGTGTCGTCTTTGCATTGCCAAATGCCTCCATAATGGGATTCGTCGCAAGAATCTGCTCCTCGGTCTTGCTCATGGCTTCCGGGCCTCGTTTAGCACGAGCGCCAGGATTGTCGGGGGACTCTCTTGTCGCGAAGTAACGCATAATGTACTTTGCACTGACAGTCTTGCCGGCACCCGATTCGCCAGAAACCACGATGGTTTGATTCTTGCCATCACGAACCATGTCACTACCTCAAGGTCAGCTTCCCACTGTCACAAAGCGACGACTCGCAGGCCCAACGTACATGAAAGCCTCCTCGGCAATGGCGAACAAATGCGGCGCTTGTGTCGCACGTTGCCTGCCCGCGTATACCTGCACCATGCCAGGCACATATAAGGAATCGACTCGTGCGAACGGATTCGTAGCTATCAGGACGATACCGCTGTAGGTGTAGATCTCTTTCTGGAGATACCGTAGCCGGATTGCTTGCAGAACTGTATAGGCAAAATTGTGTCAGTGAGCCCGACACGCAAGGAGAACTTCGAACACCGTACCGGCCGGCTCATTGAGATGGGAGAGATTTGTCAGATCGTCACTGGCTTCGAGCATCGACGGGTTCATCAAAGGAGGCAAAGCAGGATCGGAGCCACGTTGTAGGCCTTCCACAGAAACGTCGATGGATTTCTCCTACCAGCGATTTTTCATATCAGCCATGCCTGTCAAGCCGGAGATAGGGAAACAAAGGGCTATCGAAACTGCGTACCTCGCCATTGTCGAGCTGGAAGACCAGTGTGGCCTTGTCACCGTTTATGGTCTTGCTGATGAGTTCTGAAGCCACCCAGCCCTCCGCAGCATCGGGCTGCCAGGCTTTTGTGCCGACATCGTATACTGATGCCATGGGGGACCTTTAGATGTGACACCAGGAACGCAACGGAGGACTAGAGTAGGCGGAAACGGCCTTTAGAGGCATGCATGAGCAGGTGAGCTGCCGATAGTGCGGACTGCGGCGTCAGGCAGTCGGTTGATGGTCTAGCAGAGCGTGGACGAGGCAGAACGTTATCGAAAAGGCGGAAAGAAGGACGGGAGGGCGAGAAAGAAGAGCTCTGCACACTAAGTGGAACGGGATCTCGACCCGTCGCGTAAGGCTTTGATGGCTGGGTAATAAGTAAAGGGTGCTGGCTGGGGAGTGTTTAGTCCAGCATGAAGCAGATGTCTTCTTTTTTTTTCCCCCCAACCCCTGGTCCTTCCTCAAGCTGCAGTACGGGACAGTACAAGTACTATGTAGTCGGGTACCGTAGATTGGATTAGCTTGACTGGGAGCTCAAACAGGGAGCGAAGTAACGGTGGCACGCGTGTTGCTGCTGCCGAATGATGAAAGGGTTCCCGCTGCTGCCATGCACATGCGCTATGGTAGGGGTGTCAGGGGTTCTGCGCTGTAGATGGCCATGGCGGCGGTGTCCCGGCTTCTCGTTCGCCAATAGGCAGCCACGTAGCACCACTAAAAAGGCTCCAAAAAATGCAAAAAGGGGCTCGGGAGCGGAGGGGGCTGGCAACCAGCCGCGTCAAACTATCTGGGGCAAACGCCATTTGAGCTTGTACTCTGATGCAGGGAGTAATGTTCCTTATGGTTGGAGTTTACTGTGGATCTACTGCCCAGTAACGGCTCCATGGAATTCAGGGGCAACAGCGCTGCCACCATCACGGTTGCTTGCATGACCATACCATTACGCTCGTCGGCTTGGGCACACACTCATTTCCTTTCATAAGGCAATCCCAGGTCGTATGGAAAGACTGCATTGACAAATCAAGCCTTGGCCGGATTGCATGCAATGGAGCAGATGCCTACACCGAGTTTTGTACCTACCTACTTATCTACCAGTTCTTTACAGTTTGGTGTTTTACCTGAGGCACCACTTGCCAGAGGTGCCCGGCCATCGCCGACCGGAGCAAGTGCCCACCTTCGAGGTCAGTAGACCGACAGTTAAAGACCTCTAACTCCGTACTACTACACCCGTATTAGAGAACACTTGAACATTGAAGCAAAACAAGCAAGCGCTAGCATGACGGGGGTTAGGTGCTAAGGTAGGCTAACTTGCAGATTGTTGTACTGTACCTGGGATAAAGCAGCCGCTAGCCCGTTTCTTCCGCCATGTTCTTGTTTCAGAACCTGCCTGGTCTATTCCTTTGCAACCTCGTTTTTTTTAGACCATTGGCAGAGCGCCGGTTAAGTTACTTCCGTGTACCTGGAGGAAGGATTTGACCACAGTATATTGTAGATACTTGTAGATGCCGTCGACTCCATGATTTTATATTTGTAACAAACTTCCTTCGGAGGGACGCACAGAAGTCAGGATTGTAAACGGTTTTGTTGTTCGAAGTATTTGAAGGCAAAATCCTAAACTCACTTACGACTGGACATCCTCTATTATGCACTTCAACCTTCGTAAACCAGGAGACGACGGGAAAGCAGAAGCTTTTGCAGAATACAAATATAAGCTCATCCATAACAAGCTCGTTCGCAACCCTTCACGTACTGTGGGCTCAGGCTGTAGCCGCAGCCCTTCCACGCTCCAACCTTTCTGTACCCAGTTTGTCGAATATGCTCCAGCACTGGCTGGCGCATAACATAGAAGACGCTGCTAGTCATAAAAGCCGCTCGTCTTACAGTCTTCGCTGGCATCTCCTCCCGACCTGCTTGCCGCTAATCGCTGGGTCGATGATTGAATCACATTCCATGGAGCCTCCTTGAGCCCCTCAGCTCTGCTTGCATTCAGCTGCTTCTTGTTTTGGCTTTCCCGACTCGTCCTAAGTAAGTGGCCCAGATTAGTTGCTTTCACATTTACACCAAAGAGAATTGTGACTCACATCGTCCTCGGACTCCTCGTCGTCATCGTCATGGTCTTCACTCAAATCATCCTCATCGTCGTCCTCCTCTTCGAAGTCGTCGGCCTCGAGGTCGTCCTCATCCATTTCCTCGTACATCAGGGCTTCGCCAGTAAACCAATCAATGGCGCGGGGGATGAGCTTCTCCTTGATGTCCTCTCCGAGCTGATAGTCAAGTTCAAGCAGCTCTTCGATGTGCGAGGCCACCTCATCATCATCCTCGTCGTCATCGTTGGGAGCCTTGGGAGGAGAAAAGAAGCGGAAGAAGGACTCAGTCGGGACGGTCTTCTTAACGACACGGGTCTGTTTGGTGTCTGGCAACATCATTCGTATTAGCGGGAGGCCTGCCAGGGACGGGTGAATGTGAGAACTCGTTGCAACATAACATACTCTTGTTTCTCTGCTTCTTTGCCTCAACCCTGATCGTGAGGTTCTTTCCAGGCAACCAATCAATGGTGTCACCCTCGGCGTGGTCATACATGAACTCGCTTCCATAACCGGCCTCGGCCTGGTAGTAATATGTCTTGCTGATGGTCTTGTTCTTGAAGAACTCGTTGGGTGCAAATTCGAAAATAAGGCGGAAGCCCGGCTTGTCAAGATACTCGAGACGAATGTCAGTGAGGTGCTTCAGGGCGGCTTCATCGCGATCGGTGATGGTCTCGGCAAGGGTGACCTGATTCTTCATGGCGGATAACCAGAACTCGGGAATTCCAGACACATCATCCGGCACATTGGCAGTTTTCTCGGTCTTGGCGGAGCCATCACCGTCGGCAGCAGGCTCTGCATCCTCGTCCTCCTCCTCGCCGGCCTTGATCTCGTCCTCAGTCGGTTCGGATTTGCCGTTGACGATGGCAGAGCGCTTCTCATACAGGGGGCTGAACTTGGCAAAGTACTTCTTCTCCAGTTCAAGAACCTCTTCCTGGAACTCGGCCTCGATCTTGGTGTGTTCCTTCTGGATGCCCCGCAGACCCGCGATTCGACGACGAACTGGAGCGGGCAGTGATTCGACATAACCAGAAGAACGGCCGATGAGTGATCCTAGGCGGCCTTGGATCATTTGCAGCATCTGGGGGTTCTGAGCGAAGATGGATGCAGCTGCCGCGCGGGCGGTATCCTCTAGTATCGGTCAGTCGACAGTCCCGGATGAAAAAGATAACAGTTTCGTCGGAATAGGCTGGAAACAGTCATTTATCTCACCTTCTTGGATGCTGGCAACACCAGGCTGCTGAGCATGGGAAGAAATGGGCGCGGTGGTGGCGGGAGTGTTCTGCGGCGTGCTGCAAGGTGGGGTAGATGGTTAGCAAACAACAGTAAGGGATACGATGCAGCGGTGAGAAAACTACTTACGGAGCCGTGATCTCGGTCCGCTTTCCTCGAATGGGCTCGGCCATGATATTAAATGGCTGAGGCAGTGCTTTGAGCTGTTTGATGTACGGGTCGCTCGTTGCAGGATGAACGAGTTGATTCGGTGGGAGAGGAGGTCGTGAGGTTAAGAAGGAGATGCTGGGGTTGAGCTTTTGTTTGGGCCTTTGATGAAATTTTGGTGGGGGGAGGGGCGGCGTGTTTGGCCGAGTCTAAGAAAATTTTGGGCACTGCTGAGTGTCCGGTTGTTGGGCCGGTGACTGGCTTTCAAGGCTGCCCTTAGCTCGATTAGGCACCGTGCACTGTAGTCATGGAGTGATGCATTTGGAAAATTTCGAACTCTGTATCGCATAAGAGCCAATCATCTCTGGTGGGTTGTCGTCCGCAGATGATACCGGCAAACGAGGCGTATTACCCAAAGCGACTCGGTTGCGCAGTCGTGTGTGGTTTGCCCCCAGTGTACAGTACGAGACATTGTGTACGAACTGTGTCTGCCTTGCCACCGCTTGCGACTGCATCCCTACTCCAGTAGCTTCGGTGTACAGGGTAGCTTGTCCGGATACTGCACCTTACTTCTCGGCCTAGCTGTTAAATAACATCGGCTACGATGGGGTTAAATAGACGGTGCCTGACGTGGTTGAATTCCCAGGTTGTGATTTGTTATATATATCATGTCTGGAGGATTTATGGCGCCTCCTCTTCGCCAGTCAACCGGGTTGATGCGGCAGGAGCATTCCGTGTTCTCAAATCGCCACCATGCGCTTACAGGATCTCAGTTGCAGCGATGTCTAGTTCTTGTGCTCGCTACATACTATTACTCGGATCAGCAATATTGACAATTTGCCCAGCATGCCAAGTGGAATAGTCAGTCTTCCCTGCCAACACCTGTAGCAACGGCCACTGAGAACCATACAGCTGTTCGTACGTCAACCACTACGACACAACCGCGATGGCGGTATCAAGACATGCAATTACCGCAAAAGGATTAGCTCCACGTTGGATGTTGTCCCTGCCTCTGGAAGGCCTGGCACCCAGCAACTCCATACCTACCTGTACGTCATGTGGTATAGCGCTAGGTACTTGAGCCAGGCACATAGTGGCCGCAGGTGCTTATCTTATCGTTCAGCACGACAAGTGAAGACCTACCTACTTTCGTAGTGCCTCAGACTTTATGTATGGGACTACGACCTTTCTTGATACACCTTAGGAACGCTACATAATTCAACCGCCAGGCAATGGATTAGCCTGTCGCTCAAGATTCTGCATGGACGACCGTGCTGACGATGGATCTCGGGCATGGCCCCAGACCGAGAGGCCTGTTCGACCCAACGGGCACCCCTCGCTCTATCGGCTGAACTCCAACCAGAGCACTTCGAGTATATTCGAAGATGTTGAAATGGCTCACGAGGAGGTATGATCCAATTCGCCCCGTAGCCAGCGCACGAGAGCTGACTTCTATCATGCAGCTATTCTCAGGTCCCGTCGCAGAGAGCTTACCGACCAGCGTTTCTGCCTTTTCCCACCGAAGAGCCCGCGCCGATTCCACCACGAGCTTCACCTTCTATGAAGAACAACCAGAGCTGGGTGTAGTCACAGAGGCCAACATCGACGGAAACGCAATCGCCGAGGACTACGTCCGGCGTAGCTTCAGTGACGTAGGCGATTTGGAATTTGGCGATTACGATGACGAGGATTCTGCCGACCAGGACTACGAAACCACGCACGACGACTATCTACTGCAGCGCCGCCTGTCGACACAGTCTAGGGGCTCAATCAACAGTCGGTTGCTGAGGCGCGACAGTACCGCGACAGCAGCGAGTTCGCACCTCACTGGACGCAGCAGTCAAAAGCTTTACATGGCGAACGAAGATCTTACAATCGCAATTGCTGGGTTTCGAACTAGCTATGTTGGATATACAATCTACATACTTCTCTGCGTATTAACAGGAGGTATAGCGTATCTATTATTTCGCTGGCTACCACGATGGTACATTGGACTGCTTGGACAACCGTATCCGCTGAGAGAGTGCGAATGGGTCGTTATTGAAAATCAATGGGGGGAGCTCGCCATCATGGCGGTGAGAAGCCAGAATTATGGCCGTCCGGTTTCTAGTGTTTTTGGCCTGCAAGACAAGACACTCTTCGATGGCCTGGACGACGATGGGGACCCGATATTGAACGACCTGCGAACACTGGATTATCGATACGTCCGCCTCTGCTTCCACCCGTTCAAAGACAAGTTCGTCCTCTCCAGCGGATGGAAAGATCCTGACTGGACGGATGCTCGACGAGTCCGGTCTGGTTTGGACAGCGATGAAAAATCGATTAGAGAGATTGTCTTCGGCGACAACCTCATCGATATCGAGCAAAAGTCCACAAGCCAGCTGCTGGTAGACGAGGTTGGTTCGCCCAAGCAGCTACGCAATACATGCTAACCCGATACCGACAATGTCGGGCTGTATTAGGTGCTTCACCCTTTCTACATCTTTCAAATAGCGAGTCTTGTTCTATGGTCCGTGGATACGTATTATTACTACGCTGCGTGCATTTTCCTCATGTCTGTGGGGAGTATTGCAGCGACTCTATTAGAGACAAAAGCAGTAAGATAACCATCCCTTGCATACAAGATTGAAATCGTGCTTACTATTTAGACAATGAGGAGATTGCGCGAGATTTCTCGGTTTGAATGTGATGTGCGCGTTCTTCGCAATGGATTCTGTAAGCCAACTCTGATATGAAGCGACCAAGAATCATGCTGAGTCCCCTTAGGGAGATACGTGTTGTCCAGTGACCTAGTCCCAGGCGATGTATACGAACTTAGCGACCCGAACTTGAGCCAATTCCCCAGCGACAGTATATTACTTAGTGGCGATTGCATTGTCAACGAGAGCATGCTTACAGGTAGGGTCAATTATCCCTCCCCTCATCAACCCTATCTAACGGCGTAGTAGGAGAGTCAGTCCCAGTTTCAAAACTCGCCGTTACAGATGATGCTCTCCGGGACATGGATCTAGGGGCCTCATCGGTTTCACCCGAAATCGCCCGTCATTTTCTATTCTGTGGAACCAAGATCATCCGGACAAGGCGGCCACAGGAGGACCAAGATGGCGATGCTGTTGCTCTCGCCATGGTCGTGCGGACCGGCTTCAACACCACGAAAGGTGCTCTTGTGAGGTCCATGCTGTTCCCCAAGCCTCATGGATTCAAGTTCTACAGAGACTCCTTCAGGTACATTGGTGTCATGGGGGTTATTGCATTGCTGGGCTTCACTGCGTCAGTCATTAATTTCGTCCGCATGCATATCGAATGGCAAGCGATACTTGTACGCGCATTGGATCTCATCACCATCGTGGTTCCTCCAGCCCTGCCGGCAACTTTGACCATTGGTACGAATTTTGCCCTGAACCGCCTGAAGAAGAAACAAATATTCTGTATCAGCCCTCAAAGAGTCAATGTTGGTGGTAAATTGGACATCATGTGCTTTGATAAGACTGGCACGCTGACGGAGGATGGTCTTGATGTCTTGGGGATTCGTATCGTTGATCGCGATGCCAACAAGTTTAGCCCGGTTATCACTGATTCGCAGCCATTACGGATATCCGACGAAAGGTCGTCTACGCAAAACATGCAAAAAGCAGCCCTGTTTACCATGGCAACCTGTCACTCGCTACGCTCGGTCGACGGTGAGCTTGTGGGAGATCCTTTAGATCTCAAAATGTTCGAGTTCACTAGATGGATATACGAAGAAGGAAAGCAGGCCGCTGGCGATGGGGAAGACGAGGAACAAGGCGGCCTGGCTCCATCAATTGCCCGCCCTCCGGATGATGTATGCGACCAACCCTTGGGAGGTCATGCTCACTTCCACTAACATCGACTCAGGATTCGCTAGAGTTGGGAGTGCTGAAATCATTCGAGTTTGTCTCTCAGCTTCGACGAGCAAGCGTTATTGTGCGACAATTCGGTCAAAAGAGTGGCGACATCTTCGTCAAAGGTGCTCCGGAGGCTATGCGTGAGATATGCCGGCCCGAGAGCTGTGAGTGCTACATCCTGATTCTGAATGATTTATACTGATTCTCATCCTGCAGTTCCGAGCGATTATGAGGAGCTGTTATCCCATTACACACATAAAGGGTACAGAGTAATTGGCTGCGCCACTCGGCATCTCAATAAGCTGAGCTGGGTGAAGGCGCAGAAGATGAGTCGCGTAGAAGCCGAGAGCAACTTGGATTTTGTGGGCTTCATTATATTTGAAAATAAACTCAAATCGACGACTGCTGGGGTACTAAGGGAACTCCGCGAAGCCAACATTGGTTCTGTCATGGTCACGGGCGACAATATTCTTACTGCCATCAGTGTGGCACGAGAGTGCGGACTGATAGAACGCAACGCACACTGCTTCGTGCCTCACTTTGTGCAAGGTGAGTCTGCTTAGTATTTTATAGCGTTCCTGCGCGCTAACCGTAGAAACCAGGCGATTTTCGTGATCCTACAGCCCAATTACAATGGGAGAGCATCGACAATAACCTCTACTGCTTGAATAAGACGACACTCAAGGTGAGAGTCACCTTTGGCAATGATATCAGCTTACTCTGGCTCACACGACGTATGCAGCCTTTTCCAGCACCTCCCGAAGGAGATGCGTCCCTCCCATACGACATCTCGAACCTGCGAAACTACTCGCTAGCCGTTACAGGCGAGGTTTTCCGATGGATCGTCGACTACGGATCACCGGATGTTCTGCGAGCGGTTTGGTTCCCGTCGTCTACCGAAGTTGCACAGCTGACCTATTTATCTAGATGCTCGTTTGCGGCAAGGTTTTTGCGAGAATGTCTCCAGACGAAAAGCACGAACTGGTAGAAAAGCTACAAAGCATCGACTACACTTGCGGGTTCTGTGGTGACGGAGCAAACGACTGCGGTGCCCTCAAGGCGGCAGACGTGGGCATCTCCCTCTCGGAGGCAGAGGCTTCTGTTGCAGCACCTTTTACCTCTAGAGTGTTTGACATTCGCTGTGTAGTAGATGTCATCAAGTAAGCTCTTCGCCAAAGGGTGTCCATCTGAACAGACGAGCTGACTTCGACAACAGAGAAGGAAGGGCGGCCCTCGTGACCAGCTTCAGCTGCTTCATGTACATGAGCTTATACTCAGCCATCCAATTCACCTCGGTCAGCTTCCTTTACGCCAAAGCGTCGAACCTCGGGGACTTTCAATTCCTGTTCATTGATCTTCTTCTCATCCTACCCATCGCGGTATTCATGGGCTGGGCAGGACCGGCGCGCACACTTTGCCGCAAGCGGCCAACGGCAGACTTGATATCCCGCAAGGTTCTGACGCCGCTGCTCGGTCTGATGATGATTTGCATCATGATCCAGTCGATAGCATACATCACGGTCAGGGAGCAGTCCTGGTATGTGCCGCCAAATGGCCAGCTCGACAAGACAAACATCAAGAACTCGGAAAATACCGTACTGTTCCTCACATCCTGCTACGAGTATATATTCTCCGGCATAGTTCTCAACGCTGGCCGACCGTTCCGGCAAGGCACAATGCAAAATTGTGAGTGTCGAAGCCGTGGGGAACACATCTTCCATTATTTGCTGATTTTTATTAGGGCCCTTCATTGCCACCATTGCCGCTGCAACTGCAGTGAGCGTTTATATGACAGTGCTTCCGGCGCACTCAGTAAAGGAATTCATGCAACTGAGCAAGGTGAGTTGGGATTACAAGCTCTTTCTGATTGGACTAGGGCTTGCATATATGGTGATTGCTTGGGTTTACGAAAAGCATGGCGCTGCGCGGCTAGCCAAGACGCTGCGATATGCTAGGGAGCGTCTCACAGGTCATGAGAAGAAGCGGAAAGAGTACAAGGTCATACTTGAGGAGATGCAGACTTAGATAGGTGAAACATGGAATGAAATGTATCCGTATGAATATTAGCGCCATGCGATTTGTACGTCGCACATGGACCACATGCAGTGTCTTGGCAACTGTATATAATGAAGGTTCGCTGATCTCGTGGGCAACGGTGGTTCAGGCATTTATGATCAATGCAGAACATGCATACATGTGCCTGCAATCATCAAGTCCAGGGAGCGAAGGTATACACCGGAATCAAGCACCAAGTAATCTTCATGATCCTCTGCGTGGAACTGTGGCACAAGCCGGCATTGTTGCGTCTATTTTGTTGGCATATTCTGATTCCTTTGTCCAGTTCCCCAGATTTCAACAATGAGTGTAACCCGTAAGCGTAAAAGTACATCAATCGACCGTAGGAATTGATCAGTGGTCCCAAGGGTGCTTCAAGCCGAGCAGCACGGGGCCTGTATCGCACCAAGTTAGCAACCAAATATTTCCCCGAGCGGGGACGCAAGATAAGGCCACGATGCATCGAAGGGATAGGGATATCGTACCGTCCTTCCTCGCGCGATAGAACAGCTAAAGTAGAAGCACCTGTCAGCCATCGGTACATCCCAATTGGACTCTCAGCAAGAAGTCGGGAGTAAGCGTACAAAGAACCACATTCCAGCGCCCAATGCAGTTGCCGTGATGCGGTAGATGGGCGCCACGTGAGGCAGAGGGGGCTTGGGGGGACCCATGGTGATTGGATTCGAGTATCGAACGAAGGCGCCGAGGTGGACTGTTTGCCGACTCTATATGCTCTCGGGAGTGACTTTGCTGGGTATCAAGCTCGGCTGTAACGTGCGATGGTCAGTCAAGCTTGTTAGATGACAATTGACGTAGCGGAACGTGTACGGACCTCGATTCCTTGGATGCTGCTCGAGGCCAATGGAGATTCAGTGTTGAGATACTGAGAGGACGTTGGTAGCAAGGACTCTTGATTACCTAATACGGCTGTTCTGTGGGAGTGAGGTAAGTACTACATGTACGGGCTATAGAAGCTCCGACTCCGCTTGGAGGCATCGAGGTCGACGTCTTTGAGCTAACGCGTCTAGCCGAAAAGGGAAGTGCCTAAACGGCAACGTAGCTCTATTCAAGGTTGCTCCACCAAGCCTTATTGTAAGAGCGTTGAGTGACTGGACTCTAGATCTGGACTCCCTTGATGCAACGTAGATATAATACTTAGCTATCCACTTCTCCTCTGGCCACTGCTTGCTGCGTCAACCGTGTCTTTTCCCCCAGTTTGTTAAATTTCCGATTCGGAGAAGACACCTCCTGGGCGCGAGGTACCCGAGAAGCTGTTCGCTGTCGATCAACGTCTTGGTTCCATCCCCCACCATCACCCAAACTCCAACAACTGCGCATTACCTTGCCGACTGAAGACTCCATCCAAACACCTCGCGGGCATTCGTGCCTTCATCAACGTGTCCATACATCACCACAAAGTCTAATACCACCGTCCGCGACGCTTTCCGTCTCGCGGAACGACCCGTCTCTACTGCCAACCTGCGCGACGACCATGTCAACTCCTCAAGTCAGCTCCAAGTCCCCAACCATCCGGCGTATACGTGAGTTCTCACTGCCCGCCAGGCCCGCCGGCCCTTTCTCGCGCTGACCTGGCGAGAAACATAGTCCGCGAAGCGGCCGAGCTTTCAAACGGCCCGTCGCCCGATTACACCGCCGAGCCGCTCGAGTCCGACCTCTTCGAGTGGCACTTTACACTGAGGGGCCCACCCAACTCGGCTTACAGCCAAGGTGTATATCATGGCAGGATCGTCCTGCCGCCGACCTACCCGCTGCGACCGCCGAGCTTCCGCTTTACCACGCCCAATGGCCGGTTTGAAGCGAACCGGGAGATTTGTCTCAGCATCAGCGGCCACCACGAGGAAACGTGGCAACCTGCCTGGGGTATCCGCACCGCCATAGTCGCGTACGCTTCCACCCTCTACTCCAGCAGTTCCCCTTCCTCATTTTCTCCTAGACATCACTAACCTTTCTCCCGGACAGGCTGCGCAGCTTTATGGAGACCGAAGCCCACGGCCAACTCGGTGGCCTCGAAATGCCAGACCCGGTCCGCCGCCGGATGGCTCAGGAGTCCGGCTCCTACAAGTGCCCGACCTGCGCCCGCGCCAACGCCGACATCATCAAGGAGTGCGAAGAGCGCGCTCGGCAAGCTTCCAGCGTGCAGGAGGAGGTGACGGTCCCGCAAGACCTCAAGATGGGCTGGCGGGACGAGATGCAGGCCAAGCAGCCGGCGCAAGCCCCCCTGGAGCAGCAAGTAGAGCGCAGCGCCGAGCTTGCGGAGGGATTCGTGTCCACGGCGCCGGGCGCAGCGCCACGGGCCAGCAACGAGGCGCCCGCTATCAACCCGACACGCGCAGACCAGGCTGTGACCGCGCCGATGCCGCCACTCCCAGATGTCCCCTTGCGTCAGCTGCCCATACCTCCAGCGACCGCGCACCTAGCACATGCCCGCAACGACGGCGTACCTGTCTGGATTGACCGGGTCATTGTCGCGCTCATTGTCCTGCTTGTCGCACTGCTGCTCAAGGTGCTGTCTGGTGCTTAGCTGGTTCTGGCATGGTAGGGCGCGCAGGCGTTTGCTGACGAAGCCACTTGAGGCGCCCTTATATCAGCCCATGTGAGGGTTTTGTTTTGTCTTAGTGATATCCCGCTGTTGTTGTTGGTTTATACTTTCATGTGGTCTCTCATCAATCGGTCTTTACAGCTTGCATCTGAGCGAAAAAGGAGGGTATCTTTGTACAAGTACATAGCGAAATCGAGGCCCGTTCAAGCCCACTTGCACCCGCTATCCTACATTATCATTTACACAGCGACAAGTCTCAGTGCTTGGTCTTTGTTGTCACCCGTTGATCTTGCCACGGCACAGCGAGCCACCACCACTCCTCAACGGTGATGCCCATCCCCATATCGAGGTCTCTCAACACACCAGCCTTCTGTCCCCATTGCACAATGAGACGTATCTCAAACGGCTCCAAATGGGGGCTGAGTGCGCTGCCGATCGCTTCCACGGTCAATGGGCCCCTCGTCGCACAGATGAAGCAAAACGCAGCTAGGATGTCGGTCCACGCCCTTAGGTTTTCATGCCCAAACAGGTCTATCCAACGAGGCAGTCCTCCAGCCGAGGTCTCTGCGGGCAGACCCTCTGAGATGGAAGTTGCCAGTGCGTCGATTTCGTCGTTGTACAGATAGTCATCCGTGGGAACAGCTTCTATGCCGAAATGATAGTATGATTTGGGAAACTTGCGGCTTTCGTAATTGCCGGGCTCAAACCCAAAGGGAATGTCCGGGACGCCCAGAGGAACCAAAGTGATCCTCCGATATGCATTGAGATTGGTCAGCGCCATCATTGCACCATCAGTGAGCGTGTACGGCACTCGCAAAGGCCTGCCCTGGCGAAAAGCAGCATCCATGCTGTTTTTAAAGGTGTAAGCCTCGGCATACTTTGATCTTTGGACCAACTTGCCGAGGTTGCCAATGTACCATTCACTCAGTCGGTACGGCAAACCTCCTGGGGGCGGCTTCTTGATCCTGCAAATGACGCGCTGCTGCACAAGCTGTTCGAAAGCATGGGGCAGGGCTTCTTGCTGAAGATTTGGATCCCCTCGATCTCTTTCGCACAGTTTGTTAAACCGTTCCTTGATTTCCCAAACAGAATACCTCATGTCTTCTGTGTAGCACAAGGATCTAATCCATGACGCTGCTACGTCGACATCTTCCATCCGCGTATCCTGTTGCAGCTCTTTGGATATCTCGCAAGCAGAGATGGCGCTGGGCTCAGACGTAGCCGCTTCAAAGCGCGCGAACACTGAGGTCTGGACATGGAAATACCTCTCACGCCAGTCTTCGGCTGTGCTTGCGTTATCTTGCAGCGTAAACCGCGTCGTCAACAACTCCCTTGAAGTCGGCAGTCCATCCCCATCATGGCGCGAAAGCTGCGATGCCCATTGAATGAGCTCGAGCCAATCGTATTCCATGGGGTTATCGTAATCAAGGACGGGGATTTCATGGTTTTCGTACGCTGCGAGGAAGTTGTCTTGGAACTCCTGGGTGAGCCTGGCAATTTGCGGTCCTTGCTCCTTGACTGCGTTGGCCCAGAATTTTCGAAGCGCAACCATGCCAAGATGTGGGAAGATATGGAGAAGTAGTCCCCAATCGACCGCCTTCTCCGTACCACCAAGGAGCACGCGCACTACAACAAAGGCGGTTAAGACTTCGGTGGAATTTTCCAAGGCACCGCCGTCTCCTGAAGTAGACGATGGGTGTGCCGAAACACCCTCCTCGAGGTGGCCGAGTTGAGTCAGGGCGCGGGTCTTTAATGGAACGCGGTCAACCATAGGCCGGTCGCCCTGTTTTACGGAGGCCGCGGTTAGTCTTGGTCGAGTCGCCGACGAGGCAGGGATAGAAGGATTTGCCTCGTCTTCATCGTCTTCTCCTTCATCATCACTGCTCGAGGACGGCGCCAAAGCATCAAGCTCTGCCAGCAGCACTGTGGATTTCTCCAGCGTCAGCTGCCCATCCTCTGGCCAATCGAGGTCGGGTACATGAACAAAGGTTTCACCCGGTAGGACGCGAAAATCAACGAAGATGTCGTAGAATAAAGATTTCTGGCCAAACATTCTGATGAACGTCTCAGAACAGGCCAGTTCCCGTTTTCTGCATGCTCGAAGCCTTCCAAGGAATTGACGATAATTTGCGTAGGACAGCGCATTTGGAGAGTATTTCTTGTTTCGGCGGTTCACGACTGCTGCCTTTTCGATCTCGTATGCATCGTTATACAGGGCGAACCAGTGCTTATCTGGCATCCAACCATGCACTGTGTGGCTGCTGTCGAGACGTTCGAAGAACCCCAAATCCAAACTTGGCCACGATCCATTGACTCCTGTAATCACGTTTGTCGGCAGGTCGACCTTTGGTAACCATAGCTCCCTGTCAGTCCTAGAGCCTCGCCCGTCTTGTTCCTCGTGGAGCCTACGCCGGCCGTTCATTGAAAAGATGCTATGCTCGGGTGCACCTGGTGAGGACCGAGGGGCTTCTTCCTCGATATAGTCCTCATCTAGGTAAGTGTTGGGGTCCAAGAAACGTATCTCGCCGGAAAGTCCAAGGCTCGGCGGTTGCTTGACTGACGCCCCCAAGACCTGATCGAAATCCCCATCAGGCTGCTTCCTCGCTTGGGACACATCCTCCAGTGTCGGGTCTCTCCTGAAGGTATTGCGATATTCGTCTAGGAGGCTTACACGCTGTCTGGTTTTTCTTCGACCGCGTGGAGACTCGCCCGTTGCAACATCGTCAGCTTTCTTGGCAGCAAGCTGGGCTGTATATACTGGTGCACTGAGCGTGGCCACCTCTTTCATGAGTGGTCGGCGCCCACGTACTGCTGCCCTCCGTCCTCGTACCGTCATTTGCACTGATGAAGGGTCGTCCTCAGCGTCCGGCACAAGCAGGCTGTCTTCTTCCTTGATATATTCGACCAATCGAAGGCATTCGGGTGAGAAGGCATCCATGTCTGGCCAAGTGATAATTTGACATCGCGAAAATGTCCCATCTCGCTTCCGGAAGCCATGCCAATGCTCTGCCACCACTCCATGTTCAACCATCCAGCCCAAAGCGGCCTTAAATACTTTCGAGGCTGGGGCCTTCTCACCAGGACGGCAGGCATACCACTCCTCCAAAAAGGCTTGCCAAAGAGCACTTTCACCAGCTGTAAGCCCGTCGTGCCGCAGGAGGATACTGTTAACGACGTCAACTATGAGGGCTCGGATCTCTGCCCTCGATGGTGGCTTTCGCTTCTCTTCAGACTCGGTACCGCGCGTTTCTTGCAGGTTTCCAGTTGGCTGTGATATCGCGAGAGCCCCATCTGGCTGAGATAGATCTTCGTCGACAATCTGAGCAAGCGGTGTTCTTGTGGACTCCTGCGGTTCACAACTGTATGAGTACTGGCTGAAGTCATTGAGATCATGAGATAACTCAGTAGGGTCCGGCGGGATCTGATGCTGAATGCTGTCGAGCTGAACAGGAGTGGCCAGAGGCGTTGCCGAATCTTGTTGAAAGCTAGTTCCCCGTTGACGGGGAAACAACTGACGTGGCCGACTTGCAATACCAGACAATAAATGACCTTGATTGATACGAATTGCATAACTCTGGACCGTCTGTGCCATGTGCTGTGTGGGTGGCCTACGCCAAGTCAATGTAGAAGGACGGCTAGGATTCTCTTCCTCGTTTTCGTCGTTCTCGTCGTCCGAGGACTCTTCCGTTTGGTCTTTGTTCGATTCTTTCCCACCACGACAGGACTGGCTGTGTCCTGGTGCCTGCGCGTCTGCTCCTGAAAACTCCTTCGTCGGATTAGACGATGCCCCCTCAGCCTCGAGGTCATGTGAGTCTTCTACCAGGATCTCTTTGGGCACACCTGTTCGAGTCCTTGCTCGAGGTTCACGCTTTGTGGAAGGGTCAAAAGACGGATTGCAGGGAGTCTGTGACTTCTCAACATGGTACTTCAATCCAATGTCATTCTTCCAGGTCCCACCGCATTTCTCACAGGTGTACTGCCGAGGCACTGTGGTAGCAAACTCATTGAGTCCACCTGACCGGCGTCCACGGCCACGTCCTCGGCCCCTTCCTCGCGCCCGACCTCTTCCTCGACCTCGGCCACGACCGCGATCGGAAGTTTCTGGTGTGTCGTTGGTTGTCAACTCGGTGTCAAGCCCTTCTGTCGCCGTTGGATCTTGGTCCGGAACTGGATCGATGTGGCTTATAGCCGCCAGGTGGTCGAATGTAATAGGCGTGGTACTTCGACTCGGTCGTTCTGGTAGATCCGGTATGCCCGGTGTGGATGGCAAGTCTCTGGCAAGACAATCTTGCAGACTTCGAGGTGACACTTTGAGGGTCACCATAAAACTGGGTTTCCCATGTTGGGGTGCTAGAGCCTCCATATCAGTGCCTGCTTTCGGGGACAGCGCGATGCGTAGTCTCTCATTCTGCAGCACCGGTACTTCAGTACCAGCGCTGGCTTCTGGGGACAGCACGCCATCTGGTCTTTCGTCTTGGAGAACCGAAGCCTCAACAACATTAGTGACTGAATCTGGGGTTGGCGCATTCTGCAATGTCTCGTCCTGGTGTACCGGGACTTCGGTATCCGTGCCTGTCTCCGTTGCGACTGGGGCACTCGACGGTCTCTCGTTTTGAGGTCCCGAGGCTTCAGAATCAGCACTCGCCTTTCCGGCTACCACGCTCAGTGGATCACGGAGCTTTCGGCTTGGTTGGGGTTTCATGGATGGCGTTTTTACTCTCCTGATGCTCCCTCCCGGCTTCCACCGGGCGTGTATGCCTGCACACAGGTCGGACAACGTGGGGCCGTCCAAAGATGTTTGAGCAGCCTGCGTGGCAGGGGTGAACCCATACATGCCGCTTTCACCTCGCTCCTGGGAAAGCCTAGGTTCGGACGCCCCGTTAAGGTCATTAGAGCTCGCCGGGTCGTTCTGTCGGATGAAGTATCGGTACGAAGCCACCTTTCCTATCCGAACATGCTCACTCCCAAGTTGCATGTGACTCAGGTGACGGGGCTGCAAGTCCGACGTAGAGAGCACTGTCGTCATGGAAGAAAAGAAACGACTAAAGGATGTACCAAGCGTCAGACTGTAGAGGTCAGAGTTGCTAAGTCCTTTTGGCCCGAAAGAGGCTACGCTCTGGACGACATAAGCCGGGAGAGGCTGGTCGAGCGCCCAGGGAGGCGTTGCGTTCAGGTACGATACATTGATGTCGCTAACACCCTCTTGTTCCAGACCTTCGGCCTCGTCATCGGCATTTGATTCCACCGTCCTGAAAATGCGACTCGTACGTTTGCCTGTAGCCAGGAAAGTCGCCCAGTCCCGCGGAGTGAGGTCTCGAGTGTACTTTATACAGTCTTTATAGACCTTGTCGTCAAGCTTTGCCGCGACGAACTGGGCAGCTCCTCTCGAGTTTAGGAATCGGCAGATTTTGGCCACAACCTTCATCTGCCAACGCATGCCGATGACCCCAAGCTTATGCTTGAGGTCCAGTATGCGAAGGACGCCCCATTCTTTGGAGAGAGCCATGATTGTGGTCGCCAACGCTATGTAATCCATGGACTCGCCGGTCCAGCGGCTATGCCACGGTACCGCATCCAAATTGGCAAGTAGAACTTGGCGAGAGAGGTTCATCTCGATACCCGAATCATTGGTGAGGCTGCCGGCCTCCTTCGGCAATGGGGGTGCAAAAGCGTTAAGCCACAGCTTGCTGGTCTTTGTCCTACGTACCAGAGTGGTTCGCTTGACGATATAACCTTTTGTCACGAGTGCGTCCGTTCGTTTTGGTACGGATCTTTTGTCTTGATCCACGAGGCGGCCCAAGTCGCCTTGAAGAATGCCTTCTTTCCGTGTCGAGGCAATACCCAGGAGTAAGATCCATTCGGATTTTGGTACTCGTTTGAAATCGATTGTATGGCCACATATTGATTCCCACATCGTCTGTTCTGAAGTGTACACTCTCACATCAGTGGTAGGGGGTGCCGTTGATATGTTGGCGTTAGACATGGCCTCGGCATCTACAGCCATCTGGTCTGTGTTTCCATTTGCTCCTTCATTTCGCTGATTAGGCGAACATTGCGATTGCGACAAGGCCAGAACCTCTTGGAGACTGAGGTGGTTGAATTCTCTGTGGTGACCCACAGACACATCGTCTCGTTCGACAAGCCATCCGTATATGATCCCTGTTGCGCGATCGTCAAACCCGGGTGTCTTGCCATTATTCTGCTGCTCGTCATCACGAGGCTTTGAGACCAGGCCCCCGGGTGCTGCCGAGGACTTCTGAATGTCTGTAACCAAATCGGTTATGCTGCGGCCTATTTGACAGTTCAGTCCTCAAGCACTGTCCAAATCGTAGGCTCATAGAGTACGATGCAAGCACGCAAGTCATGTCTTTCTCGGGGAAAAAAAAAAGACAAACATGTCAGGGCAAGACAAGGCTCCCCATCAAATACTGGTTGAACTCACCTTGGTCGCCCGCACACGATATCAGCATCAACAGCCTCGTGATCAGCTCCTCAAGCTCCAAAGCCATGATATCGGATGTACCATTGACCTCATGACAGTTCAAAGCATGAAGGAAAAAATGATTGGGAAAGTATGTTACGGGCAGGATTTGAACAGATGGCCTAGGGATGCAAGATTTCCCTTCTTCCAAAATCTGCACGAGAAATTGTGAGTAATAAACGCGGTGCGACTAATGGAGGGGCTGAAAGTGCCCCGCCACTTGCACGTCGCAGCATCGTTTCTGGGCATGACATAATCACACTGTGACCCCCAACTCTGGTCCTCGTTTCCTTATGCACCTGAACGGTTAGGATCTTGGGAGACCAAAGCAAAATGTTTATAGATTCGTATTTATCGTAACGCTATCATGATTTTTGACCCTTCTTTGCGTCCAGCTTGGCTTGCTCATGCTCTTTGATCTTGCGGTAAGCCTCAACCACGTCATCTCTGACAGCCTGAAGCTCCTCGCGTCGCCGCAGACTACCAGCAGCCTTGGGAACATTGTCAACTGCCACGGCAGCACCTCTGACCGCTGTAAGCGGACGCAGCTTCTTCTTGTTGAGGCTGGGCGGTGCTTGCGCCACATCGTGCAGGCCAACCTTTGCTTCGGCGCGTTGCTTTTTAAGCTGTAGCCAAGGATCGTCGTCGTCGTCGCCGCCGCCGCCGCGCCGCTTAGATTTCTTCTTCTTCGAACTCCCTTGTCCATCGTCCACGGGAATAGGTGCAATGCCGGCCGCGTCGTCTTCGATTTCCCGTTGCGCCGCCTCCTCGAGCTCCTCCTCCCGTTGATCCTTGATTTTTCTATCTTCGGCCCGCCACTGATCGTACAGCTTGTGCATCTTGCGTTCTTTGCGTGTCCGATGGACCTTAAGTCCTATTTCGTCTTTTCCGTCCTTGATCACTGTCTTCTTTGTGAGGCCTGCCACGGGTAACGCAGCGTCGACACGTTGTGCGTATGACCTTAGATCTTCGCCTGGTCGTATCCGAGGCGCCTCGATCGCGGTATCCGCTGATGGCGCGGCTTTTTGAGTGTTACCATCGTCAAGTCCTGGCCTGAACTTTTTACCCTGGGCTACAGCCATAAGCCGTCTGAATGCTCGCGGCGCATCATCGGCCGAAGATCGATTCTTGTTTCGTTTCTTAGATTTGGTCGATGAATGACTACTGAGACGGTTCGCTGGCTGGGTTGGAAGAGGACGCGCTCGCTGGGACGGAGGGAGATCGAAGCTGCCAGGCTCGGAATTAGTAGTCAAAATCGCAACTTGGTAGGGGTAATGTGCCTACTCAGATTCGTCGCCCCTCTTTCTCTTGTGCTTGTGAGGCATGCTTCGACCTCAAGGTCAATAATGAGTCAATGACCTATTGGTAGATGGAGCTTTTCTGAAGGACTTGTAATACGGCACGGGATTGACGCCTTGGCCAGCGATTGTGTGGTTCCAGCCTGTGATCGAGGCCTTGCCGTATATTTAGAAGCTTTCTCCCTTGGATCCTTTTTTTTTTCTTCCTTCTCTTTTTCCAAAGGGGAATATTGAGTGATAAGGCGATAAGATAAGATAAGATAAGATACCTCGACGACTTGATGGCCGACTCATTCAAGAGTCGAGAGGCAAAATGATCATCCCAAACCTTAGAAGCATGTCCATGATGGTAATTGTTCTGACTCAAACGTCTTTTATTGTTCTTTTTGGCGCACCCCTTCTATTATTATGGCATGGCGTCAAGCTTCTGCATTGACTTGCTACTGCCCAAGGTCATCCGCTACTCGGTTGCTTGCTGTATGATGCCGCATACTTCGTAATGCAATTTACAAAGTCAAACGCACAATTGCCTTTTCCATTACGCGATAATCAACTTAGCCTGGAGTGTGCGATGCTATAGCAATGCCCGATTACCTATGGAATGGGGCCGTAGACGGAAATCTCGGTACCTCTCCAGCTTCCGGCACAGAGAACACAACATTCCGAGACTCCGGCCTATCGCCGGCCATCCACACGAATAACGTCACGTACCTGTAGTGCAACCCCGCAGAGAGGCGGCATCCCGCTGCTTCAGCGAGAATGAAGATTGGCGAATAGGGTCGTGTGGTGTGGATTTGCCTCGGGTCATCGCCATCATTAGCTTCAGTATAAAGTCGACAATGAGCGCATTCCGGCCGCTCGGTTCTCAACATCAACTGTCATTGTGTCTTCCATTGTCAAGTTCTTTCAACAACACTACCTGAGTTTATCATATTCACCATGGCTAACGAAGGGCGCATTGCTACTCTGGACGTTAGTCTCGGGATTCTCATTCTCCTCGCCTAGCGAACAATGCCAACTAACATTCATTGTCACAGCCCACTATTGCCCAGCGGCTTCCACCCCATTGCGCCACCCTGTTTGAGGCGAAGACAACCAAGGGTTTGAGCTTCGAGGCAATCGCCAAGCACCTAAATCGCAGCGAGGTTGCCTGTGCTGCCCTGTTCTACGGCCAAGCGACCGCATCTCCTGAAGATGTCGATCGCCTGTCCGAGCTCTTGGAACTGCCCAAGGAGGAAATTGCTTCTCAATTGACTGCCTTCCCCGATAGGGGCCGCGCCGGACCTATGCCTCCCGTAGAACCTCTCATCTACAGGCTCTACGAGATTGTCCAGAACTACGGTTACGCCTACAAGGCCATCCTCAACGAGAAGTTTGGCGACGGCATCATGAGTGCCATCTGCTTCTCCACCAAGGTCGAGAAGGAGGTCGACGAGGCTGGCTCCTCGTGGGTTGTCATTACCCTCAAGGGGAAATGGTAGGTCTCTTCCCGGAATTTGACTCGTGACATAAGCTGATGTTGTCAACAGGCTTCCTTTCAGCCGGTTCTAAGCAGCTTTGAGGAACTCAACATCAGGTTACGACGTGGGTCCGACGGGGGTGGCAGACGATATAGGGATGGTACAAATAACAATGTAACGGGAGTGTCGAAGCTCGTGCGCTGTGGCAATCGGCACCGTCTTCGAGTGGGAGTTGCCGCGATGTTCTGGGAATGCCGCAGCCCAATGCATCGCAGCTCCTTACACGTCGGAAGACGCGAACACCGTTTATCATGCACACGAAATAGGATTGAGGCTAGATCGCTCGCATCGCTCGCCCTTGTATATGCAGAATTACTGCGTTGGTGCCAAGCGCGACGCGGTGTCCAAGGGTCTAGCTCTCCTCAACCAGAACAATATCAAGAACAATGCTAAGCAGTCTGGACGTGCGCCTACCGATGATCCTTTGTGTTGACGACTTCGCCATCACCCAGACCAACAACAGCAACCAAAGAACAGCCAATGAACATGAATGAACCACCAGAGTTAATGGCATAGGTATGTCCCGAAAATAAAGCATAAAAGGACTCGTCGCTGCCGTGCTCAAGGGATCTTGCGTAGGCAATACGCTTCCGTTTCAAACACATCTACAACGCAACTGCAACAAGCCAAACCACTCTTCAAATATCATCACTCGAAGGTCCAATCTCAAATAAGATGCCTTCCTCCACCAAGAACAGCAACGTCAAGGCCAACACCCAGCCACTGGGCTGCAATGTCATGTCCAAGCCCCAGAACCAGCCGCTCGCCTGCGCCGTGATGGCAAAGCCCCAGAACCAGCCCCTCGGTTGCACAATCATGTAAATCGACCCTCGGCAACTTTCAGCGTCGGCATAGTGGGGGGTTACTTGCGAGGACAGTCATCGCTCTTCAAGACTTGTAGATGATAACGACGCTGCCCCCCCAGGATGAACCGGCAACGATTCTTTTGGAATTTTGTTTTGTGCTTACGGCTTGGAACAACTTCTTTTTTCAATTATTCGAACCACGGCAGCTGGTGTGATGTCTGCGCATCGACTGTCTTTTTACCGAGGTTCTGGTCATCATGATAACCAAGATCATTCCGTGTCTTGACATGTCAGGGATGAGGATGGGCTGGATAGGCTGGCTGCCTCTACTTTCGCCATACCTGTACTTCTATTCTTCACAATAAAGCCATCAACACAAACGCCATTGCTTCTAAGAAGAAAAAAAACCCCTCAATAAATAAAAAACTGCCGTTGCAAAACATTGCGACCCGAAATGAGCGGCAAGACGCTGGTCATTGTAAATGATGTGAAGACGAGTATCCCAAATCGAGCATCGCATGCTTGCCACAGCCATACTTTCACAAGAGAGGCAAAGGGATCTTTCGAATTGAAAAAAAAAAAATTAATAATAATAAAATAATAAAAAAAATAAAAGTGTAAAATTTCTTTATGCAGAGGTTGGAGATACTTGCGAATGAACAAGGCTGGGCTGGAAGCAGCGCGCTGTTGGTTCCCAATATTATAGTAGTACAGAGCAGTAACTTATAGACCAACAAGACCAGGCTGGTAAGGAAGGTGGATCACGCTGTGAGAGCGGTGAGCCTGATATTCACTGGGCCTGGCAGAATTTTAGGATTCGCAACTTTTTTTTCCAAGCATACAGCGGGCAGCGCTTCGTCTATGGGCCTTGCCACTACTTTGCATTCACCATTTTCAATCACCCACATTCACCATGGTTACAAAAAGCAGGCTTAAGATGGCTCTCGCCGCCGAAAAGGGCGTCGACTTTGCCAAATTGAAGCAGCAAAAGAAGCAAAAGGCCGCCTTCAAGGCCAAGAGTGGGCGTGCTGGCGGGGCACCCGTTCCAACCGTCGTGGACGGCGAGGAAGATAGTGAGGACGAAGAACTGGACGGGGATGTCCCAGAGCACGCCGAGGAAGATGCCAGCGACTCTGGGAATGAAGAGGCTGAAAATGGAGGAGTGCGTTGCGTGCGACACCGCGCCAATAGAACCAATTGTGCTAATGCTCTGCCCAGCTCGACCTGGATGCCGTCAACGACAGCGACACATCAGAATCTTCAATTGAGATGGAGAAGAAGATAGACCGCCGCGCTTCAAAATCCAAGCCATCGCCAAAAGCACCAGCACAACCCACCAATGGCGCAGAGGACGACGAGGACGACGACGATGAGGAAGAAGACGAGGAAGAAGACGAGGAAGACATCCCCGTCTCCGACCTCGAAGACCTCGACGACGCCGACAAGGAGGATCTCATCCCTCACTCCCGACTCACCATCTACAACTCCACCGCCCTCGACGCCGCCCTCAAACGCATAGCCCTCCCAACCGACAAGAAGACTCCCTTCGCCACGCACCAGTCCCTCCTCTCCTCGGCCGAGACTGCGGCCTCCATCCCCGACGTCTCCGACGACCTGCAGCGCGAGCTGGCCTTTTACTCGCAGGGCCTCGAGGCCGCGCGCCAGGGCCGCACCAGGCTCCGCGCCGAGGGTGTCGCCTTCTCCCGGCCCAAGGATTACTTCGCCGAGATGGTCAAGGAGGACGCCCACATGGAGAAGATCAAGGCCAAGTTGGTGGAGGAGGCTTCGAATAAGAAGGCTGCCGCTGAGGCGCGCAAGTTGCGAGATCTGAAGAAGTTTGGCAAGAAGGTGCAGGTGGCCAAGCTGCAGGAACGTCAAAAGGAGAAGCGCGAGACCCTCGACAAGATTAAGAACCTCAAGCGCAGTAAGTCCCAACCTCTACCCATCCATCTGTCAACCTATACTATCCAGCACGCTAACCCGCCGCCCTCACACAGAACGACAAGAATCAGGCGGTGACGTCGGAACCCACGAAGCAGATCTCTTCGACGTCGGCGTCGACAACGAGCTCGCCAAGCACTCCCAGCGGACCGGCCCTGGCGGTCGATCCGGCCCCGGCGGCAACAACAAGCGCCAAAAGAAGAACGAGAAGTACGGCTTCGGTGGTAAGAAGCGCCACGCCAAGTCTGGCGATGCCGCGAGCTCCGGAGACCTGTCTGGTTTTGATGCCAAGAAGATGAAGGCTAGCGGTGCAAAGGGCAAGAGGGGTAAGGCACCTAGGCCGGGCAAGAGCAAGCGGAAGGCCTATGGTGCCTAATAAATTCCCCATTGCATGTGTGTTTTGTACATCTCAATATATTGTGCAAGGTTGTCAGCGTGTTCCACCAGCTCAATCCGTCCATCGATGTATTACCTGTAGATGAAGTCTCCGTTACGTGTGTAATGATGTCTTGTTGATATATTGTGGGTGGGCGGGACGCGGAACGCAATGCTGGCACATCTCTATATATATGAGTACGCGCTCAGCATACGCGCGCGCACCGCGGGCAGGCTATCCAAAGTCTGGCTTGGGTCAAAAGATGCTACGTTCTCCAATGGTACATGTACATATGAATCAACATTGAAACAAAAGGTATCGCTTGTGAACCTCTCGTGAAGAAACTGATGTCGCTTATCAATTTCATACAAAACACAATCTTCATCTAAGACTTGAAAGGAATATATAAAAGATTCTAAGTGGTGGCTATGAAGCATCCTTGCCCCCTAATCGTGAATCCGTGATAACCATGTTACTCTTGTATGAGCCATTGATTCCTCCCATTCATGCTACTCCCAGGGTCTACCTAGGAAAGCCGTCCCTACAAGATCGGCAGGAAGACCTGTAGAAGCGCATTGAAGCGCAGACTTATCAACAACGCGACAATGTCCCAAAGTACTACCTACAAAATGAGGTAGGTTGGTCGAAAGCGCCAAAGGGAGAAATCACCAAGTCACCGCTTCTCAATCGAGCAGCTTCCTTGGGGTTTTTTCTTCAAGTGTCCCATTGCACATGTTGACCCTGTTGGGTTTAATGTACATTGATGGGCTCAATGTGATGTCGCCGTCCACCAGTCATTTGATCATGGCCACTCCCTGAGAAAGAATGTGTCGTCACTTGCGTGTTGCGCAGATGAACGACAGCCTGTCGTCTCTGCTGTTATACCCAGAAACTCGCAGTTCAACCCGCTAAATTCGCCTCTGTGCGCCGTTAAACCAGTGGTATCAAGAGAAAATGCCATGTGTTGACCAAACGCTCTGCTGCGCAATGCATTTATAGTTGTGCAAACGGGAAAATTATCAATGGAGGGCGACTCGGGCCCGTCCAGAACAATACATGGCGCGCATAAACCGACTATTGCGTGGCGGCAACGCACCAATGCCGATGAAAAGCCCAGGCACTCTTCTGGCATTCCTTACTGCAGTACTTGGTCCGGCGGCAACGGCGGCATTTGGCGAATTGGCGAGTGTATTCCTCCCATTTTCCGCATTGGTAGTATGCGCATTGACGAATACCACCCCGGGTATCGTCTTTTCGACAGAGATTTCTCATGACGACACCTGCCCAATACTGCATGTCGGTGCTGTGATATCGCACGGTAAATTTTTCCACCAACGGAAAGAGATTGAAGTCGTCGGGAAGCAGGTACTCCTCGTCGGCTGCGTCGCAGTCGTCTGTATCAGCCGGCACTTCCTCGCCATCAAGAACTGCGAGCTCCTTTCCTATAACGAGCCTGGGAACAAGATGGCTCTTCTGGAAGTACGATCGAAGGCCGCAGTACTTGGAGACATAAGCCAGGAGCTGGAGGGACATGAGGACATCCTCCTCTCGAGGCATTGCGGCGAGCATCCGGGGATTCGGAACGAAATGTCGATCGAGAAGGTAGCGCGGTACGGAAGATGTAGGTGCAGGTGCCTGGGGAGGCGTCATGATGGTGGGTCGGTTTGGAGACAGGCCCATTGGGGTGACGGTGGGAGTCGTGGTCGTGTTTACGATGCTCCCGTCAATCGGAGCACGATGCGTGATGTTGAAAGTCCCTGCATCTTGGTGGGTTTCTGACACTGTGGGGGCCGTTAAATCGAGGGATGCTCCAGCGAGGATGCTGTCGCCATCTTCCATTGTGATATCTTGAATTCCAACTTCGGATTGAATGTCAGCTGTGCCAGTCATCTCGGCATCAGGTGACTCGTCCGACGGCATGCTATCTCCATTCAGATCGTCAGGCTCTGTGGCAGCAGTAGAATTCTGGTGACGGATAGAGGGTCTTCTGCGGGGACGAGCAGTCGGTGCCAACATGGACGCCGGACGAACGGTCGGGGAGCGCAGCTGTGGTGGCGGCAGCGGGGTTGTGGGCGACGTTGGCTGCGATGCCAGGTCGTGGGGTCCAAAGGGAGCCATGGATGCCAGGCGGTCAACGTCACGAACGGGTCTCACGAAGCCGTCCGCCGCTTCCATGGTGGAAACAGCCGACGCTAGTGGCTGTATGGTCTGCCTGTGTGTAGGGGTAGTGCCATGGCGTCCGTCGGCGGCTCTGAAGCTGTAGCGGTGACGGCCGGGTGTCACGTTTGGCCGATCAGGGGGTGTCATGATGGGTTGGGAGGTGTGCAGGGCAGGGTCAACATTCTGCTGTGATGCGGCGGTAGACGGGCCAGCGTAGGTGGCGGACACATCAATGGAAGGGGGAGGTCCTTGCCTCCTGAAAGACCTTTGATCATCAAGCCGGCTGGAGCGGTTTGTGAAAGAGGCGGAGGCCTTGCCTGCGCTTCGATGATCGTGGGCCCTCTGACGTTGATCGTGAATCTGTTTTTGCTTCGCTTCCTCGGCCTTTTCACGGCACTTTTCGATGACCTTGATGTAGTTATCCAAAATCGTAGCAATGACGGGAACCATGTCGGCCTCGACAACGCGGGTGCGCACGTTTTCCGTCCCTCGAACACCAATGTTGACAACGCATTGGAAGGCCAAGTTCCATTTCCACATGCCCATCATATCTTTGCTTCGCCCTTGCTTGAGGATGCAAACTAATCGCTCGATTCCTCCATCGACCGTAAGAATATCGCGGATACGTGCAGACGAGGTGGTCAGATAGGCTAGATGATTAAGCGAGTTGATAAGCGGGAGCGTCGAGGTGCAGTCGAGCGCCCGGCGGTCGTAGAGGGCCGTCGTGATGCCAACGGACGCCTTGTTGACGTTGGGAATGCTGAAGTTGACTTCCCTCATCTTGGGCTAATGAACCCAGCGACGGGGGGGCAGTGGAGGATGTGATGCAACGGATACTTCTCAACTAGTGATGTTGACAGGGGGGAGTCGGGGTCGGCCAGGATGAAGCAAGCCAAGTAGAACCGAGGATGCAGGTGATGAGGACGGCTTCGATGCTCAACTTATGAAGGGATATGGGCTGGATGATGTGCCCGCAAGGGTGAATGGTTGACAAGTTTGCAGAGGCGGCAAATTGTGGCGCTGGCGGTGCTGAGGTGAGGGCGGAAGGGATGAACCGAATTCGGCAGTCGTGTGATGAGTTGGTAAGCTCGAACACGGAAGGCTCGAGCCAAAGACTGATGATGAGAATGATGCTGGTGAAGACGGTTAGATGCGATGAGAGGAATCGAGGCGCGAGCGGAGGGCGGGTTGGATGGCCCAGGTGTGGGTGTTTCAGGCAGGGCTTGGTTTCGATCAGAGAGACACCGAGACCCGAGGCCAGGTTGACTCGAGAGCACACGCCCAGCAGCAGCAACAGATGGTCACCACGGGTCTAGGTGGGACAGACTGCGAATCCGAGACAATGATGGAAGTTTAAAAAAGGCTAGAAGGGTGATGGAGCCTCGGGCAGAAGAAGTCGAGATGGTGGAGGAAAGGTTCGAATGGGCGGGGAGAAAGGAAGTTGGGAGATGAAGAGAAAGAGAGGGAGAGCACGACAGGAGTGAGTGCCTGCCAACTCTTACCGTTTCGGAGGCTGGTACCTCGGGAGGCTGGAGAGCTGCTATGGCACTGTAGGTACCTGCTTGTGGCTTGGCCTGAGCGCTGCGCTCATCAATGCGCTGGAGGCTGCAGATTGGGGGGAACTACTGCGCTATGGGTGCCAGAGGAAATGCAAGCTGCGGGAAAAGGAAGCGGGTTATGTACCGGCAGATACAACTTCTGCGAGCAAGTACTTCTGCTGGTCAGTCGGTTAGGTGCTCCAGAGGTACTGAGACCTCTAAGCTGAGGTTGACAAAGGCGCTGGAGGCGCCGTAGCTGATGCGGTCTGTTGGCAGTGGAGGCCGGGAAGGATGCTTTCCTATCCGCCTTCTGCCCCTTTCCGCTGGTTCTGACTCTTTCGATTGAACTGTCCAGGGACCTAATTTTCTTGGCTCCGGCAAGCACGAAGGTACCCGACCTAACCTGGTGATGCCGACTGCGTAGCAAGCCAGCGCTACCGAGGACGCCTCTGTAACAGTATTCGACAATGTTTCCATCCACAAGCACCAAGGTTCAGCGAGGCCACGCCTCACCCTCTGCCTTGCCTTGGCCTTGCCTTACGTGACCCTACTTACCTGCCTCCTGCATTGTCCAGGTCCACAGCAGCATCGCGAGATACTCCGTACGGTTGGGGAAAGCCCGTGCCCGGCCATTAAAAATATATATTTGCAGGCCGCTTTCACCGAGTTCTTCGGAATCATCAGGTCTAAGAGATGAGGTATTGGCCGGGTATGACAGGGTAAGTTTTTCCCTCGATCTTTATTCTAGAAACGAACAGGCATAGGTGCTCGCTGGAATTCTCAAGATACGGTAGACTGGCGGTGCTGTCCGCACGGTGCTCGTCCCGACCTCTTTCAGGGGCGAACTTGGACGAATCCGTGCATTGGACGTTTTCATTTTTCTCCACATCTAATGAGGTCAATTTACCGACCAGCTCGTTCTTTCCATAATGTCAGGGCAATTTGCGTTCACTCACCCTTAGACATTGTGTGCAACTACCTCATCAAATTACCCTGCAAGGCAGCATGAACAGCTATGGCTACATCGGCTGTCCATAGTGCTGGAGGATGATGGGCGGGTTTAATTTGAGATGAACAGACCGTATTCCTGCTGCTAGCATGAGGTTCCCAACAAGTGGGCGCATCCTTTTTTGCACATGCCATGCCCATGGCATGTTTGGTCACGTTTCATGGCGGATCGAGGTGGAGGGGCTCACATGATCGTCATCCAGGCCGTCTGGTCTCGAACAAGTCTGGGCGTGGCTTGCCCACAGCAAGCATTACAAAGCTACCGCCACATTTCGCCTTCGCCGAGTAACATGTTATACAGTACGCTTCGGATTTACTATGGTTTGCTTTAGTAGACTACTCCACAGCCGCGATTGCCGAGCCTAATGACTGCGCTGGAAACAACATTGCCAAGCAATGCAATGCCTGACCGTCAGCTTGTGCTTTTACCAACACAACCTCCGCCCGGCTGTGACATGAGGGGCTATCGTTAGGTATTGCAATGGAGCAGTCTATACAATGACCACTCAACTTGGTGGAGAATGAAACTTCCCTACTTTAATAATTAACGGACGAGGTCTCGATGTGGTGTTCACAAACTCACAGGTCGACCTGTGAGGTGTTTTCACTGGATGACGGCAACCCCCTTTGTGTCTAGGGTAGCGCCGATCCAGCGCGCATCGCCGGCGACTTCAGCACAATACCAACATCGAATACGCCTTAGTACCTGCATGACTTCATCGTCATCTGGCGTACCGGAAATATTTCCAACGGAAAACGCGGAGTCTCAATGGTGGTACGCAGTACCACCATAGGGGTGCCGTCTGATATAAGACGGGCTCAAGTTAAGGCACCATTAGCACACGGTAAACACGCCGCAGCATAATCGTCTTGACGGTCTGAAGTAGGAGTTAGAAATCGTCCTAGCTCCAATGACTCGGACCCTACCACTGGAGTGTCGGAGCATGACGAACGAAACCCGAGTGTATACAGATCCTTCCAGACTGTCCATGAACCAAGCCTTGGCTAGGCCACCATTGAACGAATATGTAAATATAGAAATCGACGCCTAGGCCCAACTGCGGAAGTTCTGACGACGACAAAGGACAAGTACCAAGCCAAAAGCCTCGTGGGAAACCAACTCGTAGAAGCAGCAGCCCATCGTCAAACCTGCTTGGGCATATGATCTTCAACATCCTGCATTGGTGTGCGAACATTCAGTCGCCGCTAATTTTGGCATGCCGGAAATACTTCATGCCCACCCAGGCAACAACGACCCAAACCCATGCCATGATGCACGTTAAAATCATCAAGGCGGGATAGTACCCTACAATCGGTAGTGTCGGGTCGTCTTCCAACTCTGGTGGTGCATACGGCGTCCTGCCTACATCCCATGCCCAGCTCCAAACGTCCAAGCAAGATCCCATGCCAACGACAAAGACGAGCCAAGTAACCGTAAGAACAACCCAACCCCACCATTCTGTCTCCGAGTAGTCCCAGCCCGTGTCGGGCGGTGGTAATGGTGTTGTAGTAAGTCCGCTGTAGGACAGCGGCGACTTGGTTTGGTGGAACGATCTCCTGCGCACCGACGGCTCCTGCGCTGCAAAGTATGACTCGGAACCCGATGACATGGACATGCCGGAGCGCAGCATATCTGAGCCCAGGGGGATCTGGGGCACGTCTTCCTCGTCAGTTGTTGAGGTGTAAGAGGGACCACTGTCGCCATAGGTCGTGGTTGGGACGCTCGCCGAGGCCGAGGAAACCGACGAGTTGGTCAAGCTCGTCCGACTGGCGTATCCATCCATGGAAGGGCGCGGTGTCAGATCCGCAGCTTTGAGACTTAGAACATCGGCAGTAGCGACCACAGTGCTGGGAGTAGAGCCACTGGGTTCCACCGCGAATGCCGCGGCTTGCGCGGTGTCAATGGTCAACGTCCTGGTGTCTCTTTTTTCGCGCTGTGCTCCTCTGCCTAGGAGCGCAACCTTTCTAAGGGACCCTCGTCGGCGGCGCGTCTTGTGCTGGACGTTGTCCATGAGCGTTCGGGCGGGAACCGAAGGCGCGTCACCCCCAAGCTCTAGTCGAGGAGCCGTGCTGGTAGGCGATCGCATGAAGGGAATCCTGCTAAACAGACCTGACCCCGAGGATACTCGACGGTGAGGTCCCTGCGGCCTCGGCGTGGCATTGCCCTCCTTGTTTTGTTGGGGTTGTGCAGCCATGATTTATCCCCTAAGCCCACAGCCGACGCAGTGGCATCGGGTTTTGTGTCGTAGCCTTCCACCTCCTTGAACCAGACTACTTGCCAGATCACGCCTCATGCATGATAGATGTTTGATGTGGCCAAGATGAGCACACCATTGGATGCCTTAGTTATCTGGCGGATGGTGGTGTTATGTTGACCGAGGTCATGAGGCTGAGTTGATGATGGTTCAATATCAACACTCGTTTTTGTGCATAAGCCTTGGTATGCAGCATGGAATCCGCGACACGCCGCGTACCAGGTATCTTCAATGCTAGGTAGGTACTCGAGGTACGTAGGAAATGGAATATTCCACGTACCCGCCGTACCCCTGACGTAAAGGTAAGCAAATTCCTTTAGCTGCCGTAATCGGCCAAGCACCTTGCCTTGGATGCCTATTGCGGCAAGGTATGAGTTAGTTCCTCAATTACTCCACGTTTTCCACCTGCCATCAATGGATTTGTTGTTTACTGAAGTGATGATATCTTGGCGGGCAGTTATCGCACTCGACTCTCCGACGTCCTTCATTTGCGCATCTTGACTCCATCCTGCCAGCGAAGTAGGGCATGCTCTGCAATTTCCACCCGAGCCAGTCGCCCTCCTTTAAACCCCCCTGCCGTTAACAATGGTCTAGGGTCATTGTAGCTGAATCTCAGTCGCTGTCGCTGTCCTCCCCCACATTGAGATAACTACCGTCATTCGAGTGGCATGGACTCTGGCCGTTCCAGCCCTCATCCACTGTCCCTCAACCTTCCTCCAACTTTCCGCATCGACGATACCGACGGCGCCGCCGATTCTCGTCACCAGGCGCAGTATCACGAAGGTCAATTCTCGAGCAGCAACTCTCTACTACGCGCCCACAACATGTCTGCGGAGGGCGACGCGGAGGACAGTCTTCGGGACGAGTCCCCCGCCAGGAAGAGTCCCTTCAATTTCCAGACGCAGGTCATTGCTGCGGGGCCCCTGAAGTCGGTATGTTCTTTCATCCGTACGTACCCAACCGTTTGTACAAGCATTCACTAACCCTGCTCTGTGATAGAACGTCGGCCAAAGACGCGGCCACAGATACAAGCACAGCAGCGTGTCAACACAACACCAGATCTTCCAAGAACCACCACCAAGACCGCCTCTCGTCCTCCCTGCATCGCTCCCGATACCCACGATCAAGGAGGCCTGGAGGAGCATGCATAAGGACCAGAGGAGACGCCTGTACTGGACCCTGTGCCATGTGGCTGTTGCCATGTTCATCTTCTTCAAGTCCCAAGGTTCGCCCGCCACTATGGCCTTGTCCCATCTGGTCTTCTTCGACGCCGGAAGTGCAGCCGTGTGTGCGGTCGTCGACGTCTTGGGCAACTTTGAAGTGTGGCGGCGGAGCAGCATCAGACACCCCTTCGGACTCGAGAGGGCAGAGGTCCTCGCTGGCTTCGCCATGTCCATATTCCTACTGTTCGGTGGATTCGATCTCATCTCGCACAATCTGAAGCACTTCCTTGAATCCATGGGCCAGCACGAGGCTCACCACGAGCATTCGCATGCGTCAATGTCTCCCGGCTCTATCGACTTGGTTTCCATCGTGGCTATTGCGAGCACCCTCGTATCGGCATATGGCCTCAAGAATCATGCCCGGATCGCAAGAATCATGCGGGTCTCATACTTGGCTGCGCTACCCAGCGTCCTTTCAAACCCCTTTCACTTCCTGACCCTCTCCCTGTCAGCCTTGATTGCGTTGTTGCCCTTGCTATCCGTCTCACTCTACGTGTGGCTCGAAGGCCTGATATGCACCATCATATCCCTGGCCATGTTCGCACTGGGCATGCGCGTCGCTGTTGCGCAGGGCCTGATGCTTCTCATGTCGTATGGGGGCCACGACGGGAACGCCGAGGTCGCGTCCGTCTTGCGCGAAATCGAGGCAGAGCCGCTTGTTACGCGGGTGGATGAATCTCAATTCTGGCAGGTTCATTATGGCCTATGCATGGCCAACTTGAAGCTGCGTGTTGCCAAGGGGTACGACGAGATGTCGCTTGTTAAACTGCGCAACCGAATCACATCTTTGATCCAGAATCGGCTTGGCGAGGGATATGGTACCGGAGGAAACATTCGGTGGGAAGTCACACTACAAACATCCACAGATCTTGCTTCTTGATATTGTTCTAGATTATAATTGTACATAGCTGTTAATACCAGGCGCCGTTGGGCTCACCGTTCCGCCTTTCAACTAGTTGCCCAATGTATTGAAGTCTTTATCTTTGAGCACCACCGAGTTCTAGAAGAAGCTGGTAGTTGATGTCTATTGGCGGTAAGGGTATGTATATGTGTCAAATAAGACATGTTGATTTCGAAATGTTACATGCCGTTATGGCGGAGAGGAAATGGAATCCATGGTAACCAGTCCCCCGGTATCGTAAACAGATGAAGACAGAATGAAAGGAGTAAAATAAACAGGCATAATATCACCATCAAAACTCCAAAGGGGTCATTTCTCGTGTCAGATATGGGATATCGAGCGGCCTCAAAACAGACCCCAGCGACCCCTTTCCTTGCTTGCTTCCTGTCCCTTTCCCAGGGCGGCTCGTTCTCGGCCTTCGATTTGCTTGAGGCTCTCCATCTTATCCAGGACAAGCTCCAACAACTCCTTCCGCCGAATAACCTCCAGGTGGCGGCGGATCTTAGGATCTTCTCGGGCGAACTTCTCGATCTGCTCGTCCGAAAGGCGTCTACCCAAACGGAGATCCAGCTCGCGAGGGAAGTTGTAGTAAAACTCGGACAACAGCTCCACGTTGAGAAACAGGACAGCAGTTGAGGCCAACTTTGTCGCTGCTGCGTCCAGGAACACCTCCGGGCAGTAATACTTGTTCTTCAAACTGGCGCACTGCTTGGACTTTACAGCCATTAATCGCATTTTGATGATATCAGCCCTGTCCCGAAGGAATACGGCTTCGCGACCTAATGAGAGTGTTAGATGCATGCCTTGGTATGTGCAATCACATGAACGATTTTGCTCGTACCTTTGCCTAGAAGCGCAGCGCTGAAACCGCCGGCACCGCTGCTTCCTTCGCCTTCCACAACGATATCGCCCTTACGTGCCTTGTCAATGAAACCCATGACTTCCTTGAGCTTCCGGCGGCCGCCGACCCCAGCTTCTAGCTGGGTTATGGCCGCCTCACAGTCCTGCAACTCCTGCTTGAGTACTCCAGCGACATGTTCTCTGCCCTGGTTCCACTCCCGGTCCTCAATATCAATTTCAAACTTGTAAGGCTTGATGCAGTTTTCAACTTGATCGCTTGTGCTGTAGAATCTTTCATTCAGAATTGTCGATGCTGCTTCCATGATGGCTTGTCGAGCAAAGGGATGGTTTGCAAAACTGGACTGGTTGAGAAGCCTGTCGACATGTGTCTGGATAGAAGACGCAACGACAGTGGTCGCCAAGCGACCAACGCCAAGTTTAGTCAAAGCTGATGCAGAAGCATCTAGTCGTCGACGCCAATATAGGGAGTTGGGATCGGCTTTGGGAAGATCCGCAATGTTGTCAGGCTCGGGTTGGATGGGAGAAAGGTCTTCAATAGGCTTGTTCCAGTACCGAGCTGCCAGCAAATCAAGAACATTCTGATCGAGTTCAGTCTTGAGCAGCTCGTGCATCTGAGGCCGCCCGAATTCCTCCGTGAACTGCTTGAATGCATGCTTGAAAGCGTCAAGGCTTTCGGCGAGATATGATTCGGCAGACAGCGGGCGATCGTTGTACTGAACCTTGAATTCGTATGTTGCCTCCTCCAGCTCTTGTCGTATGGCATCGCTAGTACTCTGCAGGCTGGAGGACATGGTCTGTTCCAAGACATGCATCAATTTCTTGCGCAAAGTGATGGTCCCAACACTGACGCCGGCCCCATCACCGAACTCAAGGGGATGGGTTGAGAAGAAAGATTTCTCATTTCGCGCAATAGCAGATTGTAGGTTGGCCGGGCCTTTCTTGAAGAGCCCTGCAGCCTGGGGCACTCTGGAAACCACGCCCACATAGCCCAGTCTCAAGGGGTATTGCTTGTCGTTGAGAATGGCCGCGCCTCGCGTGGGATCAACCAGATCCATCTTGGTCACAACGCCAATGGTTCGCTCACCCCTGGGATCAACTCTGCGGGACGCACGGAGGGCTGTTGAATTCGCCAGATCGACGTCAGCTGCGGAGATGGCAAGAATGACGTTTGGTGGTTGGATGTACTTGTCGCATAGCTCTGAGATTTTTTGCTTCAGCTCGAGGGGTTGGTTCTGCCCGACTACTTGGATATAGCCAGGTAGATCGATGAGAGAGAGATCGGGGACATTTGGCGAGTAGACTGTCAGATGAATAGGGTCGTCGGAAACGCATTCGGTATCTGGGACAGCAAGATTGAGCTCAGTGAGTGTCCGTTGTATGGACGTGAAATCCGTTATGTGCCTCAGACCCAGGTCCGGAAACTCGCCAAACTCTTCGTGGGTACCAGGAGTGTTGACTAGGGTCAATTCAATCGGTCGCCTTGTAACCATGTTGGATCCTTTGGGCAAGAACTCATGACCAACTATGGCTTCGAGCACTGAGCTCTTCCCCGAAGACTGGGAGCCAATGACGACTATGGAGGGGAGAGTCAAGGTACTCGATTGTCCAACCTTTTGAAGGATGCTTCGAATTTCAATCATCTTCTTGGTTAATACCATCATCTGATCATCCTTGGCCACCTCGTCATCGCTGCGGTTGTCGTCGTCCGATGATTGACTGTAGCCGTAGGCAGCAGCTGAGGCACCAACTCCAGCAGCCATCCCGACCTTGCTCTGCTTGGGATCTCCGTCACCTCCTGGACCACCGGAACCTCCCGTGCCGATTTCTTCGTGGATTCGGAGTACCTTCTTCAACCAGTCGGGCAGGTCGACCTGCTCCTTGGTATTTTCCCACCCTTGCCGGGTTTGCTGCGCAACGTCCCTGGCACTGCCAAAGAACCCAGATGCAGCGGTGGATATGGTATCTTTCGTAGTATTAAATATCTCGACCGCGAATGTACCAGCCTCTACAACGTGTGAGTCGATGTCAGAATGGGAAATAGGGTGGGGCGCAACGTACGATTTGCCTGATACTGTACCCAGGCAAAGGCCCCAATGGCAAGACCACCAAACATGGCAGGAATCCGTAAGAGCTTCACCATCAACTTGGGTAGGAACCGAGCGAATGATGCATTTCGGACTGTAACGGCATTATGAAACCCATTGCCGCCAAACCACATGCGCCGGCGGGTGGCCCGGATCGTCGCGTCTGTGCCGAGCAGTCCCGCTGGGGGAGTTCGATGAAGATTTCGTGCGGGATGGGCAGAGGCGCGTCGCATCACGGGCCGGAGCCCACCAGCGAGCATTCTTCCCGACATTGTGGCCGGAATCTTGAACGCCGGCTATTGCTGGATGTGCATGAGGAACCGTAACTGCGAGTTGGCGGCCGCCAGTCGACTATCGGAGTGCGCAAGGGAAGATGAATTCCTCAAATACAAGGCCTGCTGAGATGCTTCATGGGATACCTTGGTTCGTTGATGCTTCGACGCTTGGTCCGACAAGGTGTGTACGTGCTTGAACGCATTTACGCTGGTAGGTAGGTCATTTCCATGCCGGCCATTACAGGCATTCATTTTCTAGCGTCTGGGGCACGTCCCACACCATGATTGCCACGTTTCTTATCCCCACGTGACACTCTTATCAGTCCCCTATCGGCCAGCAAAATTTCTGGTCCGGCGGGGCGATCAAAAAGAAATGGAAGCCATGTTCCTGAATTTTTAGCGACAAGCACCGTCGCCCGACATGGCTATCCAGAAGAAGCACGGCAAGGGTCGCTTGGACAAGTGGTACAAGCTTGCCAAGGAGAAGGGCTACCGAGCCAGAGCCGCCTTCAAGCTCATTCAATTGAACAAGAAATATGGCTTTCTGGAGAAGAGCAAGGTCCTCCTGGATCTTTGCGCGGCCCCAGGTGTGAGTAGCAGCCAACCGTTCAGCGTACAGTGTCACAAGCTAATAAAACTTCCAGTCATGGTGCCAAGTGGCGGCCGAGGTAATGCCCGTCGACAGCTTGATCGTGGGCGTTGACCTTGCTCCGATCAAGCCTATCCCTCGAGTCATCACGTTCCAGAGCGATATCACCACAGAAAAGTGCCGGGCTACAATCCGGCAGCACTTCAAAACATGGAAGGCGGATACTGTATTACACGACGGCGCTCCGAATGTCGGTACTGCCTGGGCCCAGGATTCGTTCAACCAGGCCGAACTTGCCCTTCAGGCCATGAAGTTAGCGACCGAGTTCCTTGTTGAGGGTGGTACCTTTGTCACCAAGGTGTTCAGATCCAAAGACTACAATCCACTACTGTGGGTTCTGAACCAGCTATTCACCAAGGTCGAGGCAACGAAACCGCCGTCTTCCCGAAACGTCTCAGCCGAAATCTTCGTTGTCTGTCGAGGCTTCAAAGCCCCGAAGCGCATTGATCCACGATTCCTAGACCCTCGATCGGTTTTCGAAGAGCTTACTGGGGCCACGCCCAACAATGAGGCCAAGGTGTACAACCCTGAAGTCAAGAAGAGGAAGCGTGATGGTTATGAGGAGGGCGACTACACGCTGTATAAGGAAATTTCGGCCAGCGACTTTATCCAGACCACGGATCCGATCGCAATTCTAGGCCAGTACAACAAGTTGACATTTACGCAACCATTGAACGGCGATGTTGCGCTGGCTGCTCTCGGCAAACTTCCCGAGACTACGACAGAGGTTCGGTTGTGTTGCGAGGATTTGAAAGTGCTGGGTCGCAAAGAGTTCAAGCTCCTTCTTCGGTGGCGTCTGAAAGTGCGAGAGATATTCGGGTTCAATACGGACAAAGACGCGCCCCCAGTCGACGCTTCTCAGGAAGAAGTCGCTGAAGTAGAGCCAATGGACGAAGAACTCAGGATCCAGGAGGAGTTGCAGGCGCTGAAAGATCGCGAAGCATCAAGCAGGAAGAAGGAAAGGCGCAAAGAGAACGAGCGCAAGCAAAGAGAAATTGTCCGCATGCAGCTCAACATGGTTGCTCCCATGGACATTGGCATGGATGAGTCCGGGCCCATGGGCGAGGGCTCCATGTTTTCTCTGAAGCCAATCGACAAGACAGATGCTATGCGCAGGTTGGCTCGTGGCAAAATGGCCACACTTACTCGGTCCAATCAGAACAAGGAACGCGACAGTGGCCTCGGCTCTTCCCCAGAATCCGAAGATGACAGCGACCCTGAAGAGGACAGGCTAGACCGAGAGCTCGATTCTATGTACAACCAGTACAGGGAGCGCAAGAGTGAAGCTGATACGAAATATCGCGCCAAGAAAGCACGTCAGGAACATAACGATGACGAGTGGGAAGGCTTGTCAGGCGGTGAACAGTCAGAGGATCAGGCCGATTCGAGTGAGCTTGACGAAGAGGATGACTCATCCGACGAGGATGAGGGCGATCAGCCGACAAACGCCCTTCTGACCGATCTTGACGATGAAAAGATAGGTACAAATGGGTTGTCTAAACGCGCTGCGGCATTCTTCAACCAAGACATCTTTCAAGGTATTAACCTCGGTGACACACAACCGAATACAGGAGACCAGCAGTCGGACAGGGTGCCGAAGGTTGCTAAGAGGGTTTCGCCAGACAAGCCATTGCAAAAGAATGAAGGTAGCCGCACGGCAGTCCAGTCGGACGCTGGTGTTGAGGATGGTGGGGAACAGTTCGACGTTGTCAAATCGAAATTTGACGACGAGGATGACTGGGAAACAGAACATAAGCGTCGCTCAGATGACGCAGTTGGTAAGCTGGTTTGACAAACCCTTCGTTGTGACCATTTACTGACAGAACACAGATATCGACATAATAACGGCGGAGGCAATGACGTTGGCACACCAGCTAGCAACCGGACAAAAGACAAGCCATGACGCCGTGGACGATGGCTTCAACAAGCGTGCATTCCGCGATCGTGACGGCCTTCCAGACTGGTTCTTAGATGACGAAACCAAGCACGACAAGACTCTCAAGCCAATCACCAAAGCGGCAGCGAACGCAATCAAGGAGAAACTCCGAGCATTCAATGCCAGACCTATCAAGAAGGTGCGGGAAGCGCAAGCACGGAAGAAGTTTAAGGCGGCGCAAAGGCTAGAGAAGCTGAAGAAGAAGTCGGACATGCTTGCGGCAGACGAAGGGATGACGGAGAAGGAGAAGTCGGATAGCATAGCCAAGTTGCTAGCCAAGGCGGCCCGCAAGCCCATGCGACAGCCAGCCAAGCTCGTGGTGGCCAAGGGCATCAACAGGGGTATCCAAGGCAGGCCAAAGGGCGTCAAGGGGCGTTACCGAATTGTGGATGCGAGAATGAAGAAGGAGCTGAGGGCCCAGAAGCGGATAGCCCAGAGGAAAAAGAGATAGAGAGTAGGATTTCAACAATATAGCAGCCACGATCTCGCACTATAATGATCCTAGATTCTGATGATGCTGGCTAATGTTCCTTGCAAAGGTTGCTAGGGGGTAAAAGGGTCCTGCAAAGTCCATGTCGTACCTAGCGGAGTCAGTGATGGCTACCAAGCGCCCAATCCATCGAGTTTGCACACACCAGTAGTTGATTGCTACAACGAAGCCCTCATCCTGTGGAGCACACGATTGTGTGACCTTGTGGTACCTATTTCAGCGCGTCAGCGTCAATCCGATATGATCCTGAGCGTGCAGCCTTCTTAGGGGTTGGTAGTCTCACCACATCGCCGGCAAGTACAGCATATCCCCGGACTCTAGCGTAAGTCGCAGGGGTTTCGCAAGATGAGACAATGCGGACGGATTCGCACCCGGGTCGTCGGGATCCCAAGTTGCAAATGGTACATGCTCTTCTGTCGGGTCTAGATCAAGAACAAGCGATTCACCTCGCCGGGTATAGGTAGCCGACGGCAACGACTTTGTGTTCATACAGCAGTGGCATATAGGAGGCAGCAGAACAAAGTGTTTCCGACCAATGACCTGGACATATATGTTCTCATAATTGTCTTTGTGGATGGCCGTGACGGACCTGGAGTTGCCTATCCAGAGATTGACGGCGTCCGGCTGCTTCTGTAGCGCAATACGAGCGAAGGGTATGTCCCTTTGGGCATCCGGGAAAAGGGGCAGGTACTCGTCGCGAAAGTTGTCGTTCTCTAATGCATTGTGCGCTCAGCCATGATGCCCGTAGTATGGTCAAGACTCCGGAGACAGGCTAACGTGTTTGGGCATATCTCACCTCGCTGTCGGCAGGAAAGGCGGGATCGTTTTCCTGCTCGACAACATATTTCAGGAAGTCTTCGAACAACTGGTCCTCTTGATGAGGTTTCGCAAAGACAGTGGTGTCGTGCTCGGAGGAAAAGGTGGGAGAATCGGCATTGCTGAGGAGCATCAACTGGGAAGCTCGAGCTTCAATATGACATATAAAGGACGAACCCATGTGGAGTGATTGCAACATTGACGGATTGACCTCGAAGCGCTGAAAGGAGGTATGCGGAGTTCCACTCTGTCGTGGCTTTCCAAGACGAAGCAGCTCCGCGAACAACGAAGGGGGTATTGCGGGCAACGAATCGCATGAACTCAAGGGGGCTCGGCTCCTCGTGAAGCTCCTCGACAACGTGACTGTTGAGGTCGTTGAAGGTGGTGATGAGCTCTTCTAGAGCTCGCTCTGAGCTGCATGATGCCATCGCAGCCCTTTTGCCAATGCTTGCGTATAGGACTTCAATGGACCGGCCATAAGGTACTTTAGGGAACTGATCCTCTCAAGAATGGTGGCTTGTTTATCCACTCTGATTAGGTGTACCGTGGAAGTTGGCGATATTGTGGCGCCGATATTGGGATACCCTACACGAATGCACGAGGTGGTCGCTCCACTAGCAAAGCGGCGCGCATACCTTAACCGAGGCCCTGTCCTCGGGTTATTAGGTTATTTTGACGTTCAACATCGGAAACCCGGTGGCAGGCAGCCTCTGTGCGGGCGAATAAGCATCAGATATTTACATCCGAGCCCGCGCGACCATTGGAGGATCGCAGGCGTGACCAGTTGCAGTGCCTGCGTCCAGATCAACCATGTCCGAACTGATTAAGTCCCACAAGACCTTGGTATCATTCCTTGGACCAGGCTCTCATGCCTCCATTACGCATTACGCATTGCACATTACGCATTGATGGCTTCAGAATAGGCGACAAACTTGGACCTCCCCGCCACGTCGACGTTCTTGGGATGGCTTAACGGTGAGGCGCCCAATAGGAGACGGGCGGCCAAGGAGATTCAGGTTAGTGTGGAAGGGAAGGGTGCGACCTGTACGGTTTTGCCTGCATATGGCGGATGGTACTCCGGGTGGACATTCCCTGCCAGTGCAGTACACTGTCCAAGCCAGCCCAGGCGAAGCCGACATGGACGGTTGAGATTGAACTCTTACAGTGCCCAAGACACAAGACGCAAGGACAAGAGCTGCTCCCTTGGATTAGACGGGCGTGATTGAGAAGAGGAAAAAAAAGGCAATCACTCGCACGTTGAGCCACCGAGCCTCATGGGTTGGTACAGCAGTAGGTTGTGAGCTTTCATGACGACGAGGTGCAGTCCATGTGAGAACCCCTGCAGGAGGCTACGCACCCACCACAGCTTCAACCACCTTAGATAGGTACCTGGGGAGGTAGGTTCAGAAAGGTAGGTACTCACCTGGAGCGGAGGCTTGAGAAGACAAAGATGGAGCATAATGAAAGGGTAAGGAGAGGGGAGGGGAGGGACGAGAGTGAAGGGAACTTGAGGGAAGGGACACTGGTGCTCCCCACCAGCGCGCCCTGACAGTCTGGTTGCTCAAGCCTTCAGATTCTCTCCACCTACCCCAAGAACCCCTGCCTTCCCCCTACGTAAGGTAAGTCGCAGGCCGATCCCGCCCGCATTGCATTCCCAACCTACCCTACCTCTCCCTCTTGGGAATAGCAATTCAGCCTCCGTCAACAGGAATTAAAAGTAGCTTGCGCGCGCCCAGCTCCTCGACCGCACCGCCCTCCCCTCAACAACCACCAGCGCCCTGCTCGCCCCTTGACCATTGCCAAGTCCTCCAGGAGGGCCTTTACTGAATGTATTCTTCGGCTTTGCTGCTGCATCGCGACCTTGGAGGCCCTAGCTACGGATAGGTTCCGGCTCCCATCAAACCACCACACCACATACGATATATACATCATACCATACGAACATCAACCCATCACCCAAGACAACCCGTCCCGAACCCCAGCTCTCCCAGGGGCGCCCGCGTTGACGACCTCCCCGACCCTTCTGTTCGACGACATTCCAACATCATTGACCTCCCCGCCTCTACGCTGTCGCTACCACCGATGTACTCTCAATCGCCAGCCCCTCCGCTATTTCCGTTGACTGCCCTTCCTCAAACCTGCGGCTGTTGGACGGTTGCCTTTACAGCCCGATGATCTGGTATCTGCTATACCCGTTGCGAGGGTGAGTGTGTCTCCCAGCACGACCGTGCCGTCCCAAGGCCCTGCCTCACTAACCACCAGCTTCGTTATAGAACGACAGAAGCCCCCGCGCTCCCTCCCTCCCATCCTGTCCGCAGCTGCTTTGCTCGATACGGCCGCTATGCTGCCAGCCATGCTGTTACAACGTTGTTGATTTCCGCTGCGGCCGCCACGAGTCTGATTTACCCAATCCCATTCCTCTTCACCACCGACTTCACCAACGGAGCCTCGAACCTGCCACACCATGTCTGGACGGTTGCCCAGCCCGTGCCTTACAATATTGAAGCTAGACCGGACGTTATAATGCGCTCCATTTGGGTTCATGGTAGCTATATGCAAGCTCTTGACACCGAGCTACTGACTTCAGCTCTGGAGCTGCAGGATGAGCTTTTGGGGCCCACAGAGGATTTTAGCCCGCGGCAGCTTAACCCGGAAGTGCCTCCTGATGGCCCGGTTGTTTCCCTTACGCCGGCCCAGCGCGATGCAGTTCATGTCATTAATGGTCTCACGAACCAATCCTGGTTCTTCCATTCTCCCTTACTCTACTGGGGCTGTTCTCGGCAGCGCATTGTCGCGGACCACGACATCGTATCTACTGTCAACGACAAGAAGAACCAGTCCACCTCTGTCAACGTCACGCTTCGGCACTCAATAGTCTTCAGCGGCAAACGCTTTGAAGACCGCCGCCTCTTGTCAGCCGACGCACTCGTGATTACCCTGCTGCACCTACAAGACTCACCAGTTGGGGCGTTGTGGGAGGCAAAGGCCGCCGAGCTACCCATCAAATTTGGCCACAAGTGGGATGTTTACCCTCCCGACGGCCGCATATCGACCAGCCGACTCTACGAATTTCAGTTTCGGCCAGTGTCATGGCAGGACTCAATATTTCTAACCCTGGCGTACAGCATCACGGCCTTTTACTTCCTCATGAGCTTGTCAAAGCTGAGGGCTTTCAAGTCAAAGGTTGGCCTCATGATCACCGTCATGACCCAGATTACTCTATCCATCATGTCAAGTTTCACTGTGTGTGCAGTATTCAACATTGATCTCTCAAGAATCCCAAGGATAGCATATCCTTTAGTCATCCTCACGATGAGCTTGGAAAACATCTTCAGGCTCATCAACGCCGTGATAACGAGACCATCCGAAGATAGCACGAGCAATAGGATTGGCCACGCCTTTGGAGAAACCTCGCACATTGCTCTCGTGAGTACTGTGCAGAACGTGGCTATTCTTCTGAGCCTCTCCCGTGTCGTCTCACCAGGAGTCGCTGCTTTCTGCATCTTTGCTGCTGTGGCCCTGGTTGTTGATTTTTACCTCTTGTCGACCTTTTTCCTGTCGGTTCTGAGTCTCGATGTCCGCAGGATGGAGCTGAGCGACGCTTTGGAGAAGGAAACAATGCAGCAGAACCTCAACACAACGCACCCAAAGGGCCGCTCAACGTGGCTCCAGCAACTTCTCCAAGGAAATGTTGCCTTGTCCACTCGCATTGCTGGGACAATCGTCATGGTTGGATTTGTGATGATTGTCCAGTGGCATTTCCTTGACGAGGACAACCTCTTCCGGTCCCTGGTAAGGCTGTTCAGAGGCGCTGAGGCGACGCATCTGTCTAGCCCTGCGAAGACGTCCCTGCTCGAGAACATCCACCAAGCGCGAAGCCCAACATCTTGGCTACGGCTACAGGATCACGAGACTGCTCGCGAAGTCATCAACATCATCAAGCCCTCGTCGCATAGCTACGTAGCTCGGGTTTACGACCCTCTGGTGTTCGTCATGAAGAATTCCGATCGAATGCCGCACGCCAAAGAACCTGCGCTCTTACCAGCCGCCTACGACTTCATACACCACCAAATGACTCGGTTCGTGGTCATCATCTTCGTCGTTGTCGCAGCTTTGCGCCTGCTCACCAACTACCTTCTGTGGGAAGATGAGGCAAGCAACGAGAACCCCCATGACGCAAACGCAGGCTCTCTTCTTGCAGTCAGATCACTCAGTGGTGGCCACGCTCTCGACATTGCAATGCTGATCAGCTCAAGCGACGGACACGTGGTTTCCGTTGGCTTGGACCGCGTGATACGAGTTTGGGACGTTCGATCAGGAGGTTCTAGCTACGCCATATCGGATGCTAGCAGTGCTGGCGAGAGCCCATTCCCCGTGTTGGCCTTGGCTGTAGATGATGAGTCCAGATGGCTGGCAATACTCACGTCTTTCCGCGTTATATTCTGGGATCTTGTGACTCGAGAATGGGGACCTTCGGCTGCGGTGGATCATGGCGGCCAAAGACCTGAAGCATTCTTCTTCAACCCCGGTATCTCTGCCGAAACCCCGAACCTCGTGTTGGTGCGAAGAAACGGCACCCTCACAGAACTTCGCGGCAACCTAAGCCACGAAATGGAGGATTTCGCCATTTGCCGGAGTCCACTGGTCAGCGCTCGGCCATTGGCCATGAAAGGTCCTTGTCAAGCTCAGTTTCCGATGTCCAGACTCGACTAATCTTTCAATATAGGGAACGACAATGCTGCCGGAAAGATAATGATTGTGACCGCGTCACGAAGGGGATGTGTGCACGTTGCGCAACGCCAAGGATGCCTGTGGACATCGAAAGAAATCCCCGTGGAAGGCCCGGAATGCCACGATATTCATCAAGTGTTGACGCTACCGGCCTTGAGGGTCTTCATGATAGCGTCCCGCAGTCGAATCCACTTATTGGGAGCGGATGATCACGAGGTGATACATACGTTCCTGTCGGAGGAGATGCAGCCGCGCTCCCTCCAGTGTGCCTACAGGCACCATCGGTCATCGAAACCCGGCGCTGAAGGGCTGACGATACTGAGTCTATGTTACACAGCAGCTGAGTCAGGAGACTGCGTAATGCAAAGCTACATACCTTGTGCAGATAGCCAAGCCATATCTCTACAACCTGGCGCGGCCAAGGTTTCCAAAGGATGGTGCGCGTGGGCGGCCACGAGAGAAGTGAAAAGACACGTAAAGGACCCCGGGATATGGGATGTATTAAGGGATGGAAGCGTTCTGGGGATTCGGAAAACCACTGCCAAGGACGCTCTCGTCCGCCCAAAAGAGTACGCGAGTGGAGGCAAGCTACGGCGGCGCGTGCAGGGCCGGGAGAATCGGCAAACATCACTTGGCCATTGGGAGGTGTGGACCATCCCGCCAGCCACGCGGACCGAGGCAGACGAGACGCGGCCATTGTTGCGGAAGGAAGAACAGAACGGACACCTGATCATTTCTGAGCTTGGACCGCGGGCTCGGATAGGACAGATGTCTCTGGCGGTTGGATTCGGCGACGTGATCAAGATCGTCACGGTTGGCCAGGAACGATATAAGGACGACTCGCATCACACGGGCCAGGAGCCGCTGCTGAATATAGGGAGCAGACGTCGTCGACCCGGAGGCGGCATGCGGCCAAGAGCTTGGAGCTGAGACGCTCGGCGTACGGGATGATGTATAAGAAAAGGCGCTATGTTGGGGTATATGACGCTGTCTTTTGGTGGAATTGATTGATTCAACGGCGAATAGGCGCATGGGGAGAGGCATGATGTGGGTGGCATGAATTCGAACTCTGCGCAAGTCCTTGAGGCAGGCGACAAGTAGGATATCCCAAGTTTGGAATTGAACACGGAGGCGTCACGGATAAGATGTGCCAAGGGGGAATGAGTTCTTGTTGGGCATTGATTGGCAAGGCGTTGGGTCAAGTAATGGATATGAATGAATTACTCGGATCTACCATGCCGGCAAGGCGCAATACCCAGACATACATACATGGTTACTTACATACATGGACGCGCATATGCACGCACATATGAACGCACTCGGGGAGCGTTTCAGGTGTATCTAACTGGCCAATGTCTAAGACAATGAGGGCGCAGGTAAGGCTGCACCGTGGTTTGCTTTACGCGTCTTGCAAAGGGAACTAGGCTCGATGAAGTGGACGCGTCCGTCACGACGAGAGCTGAACAGCCGATGACTTGATGGCATGCGAGCAACGACGACAAAAGGACGAGCAGCCTAAACAAGAGCGAAGGCAGGCCGCATGAGAGGCGGCCCACGACCAGCGCATAGAGTGCAGGAGTAGCGGTGTCAAGAGGACGAAATCAGGCTGATTGGAGGGGGGCCATTACTGGGTACGGGCTGGACGCCAGGGGTGCACGACACGAACAAGGTCGGATGAAATGGGGGAGGCTGGGAGCAAGCTCAAGCTCGGAATCTTGGATTCGGGTCTTTTTCAATCACTTGTTCATTTTGGGCGAGAGATGTCGCCAGTGAAGCCAAATGCATGGACGACGCTTCGTGCGCATTTTCCGGGATGAGGTTGGAGATGGCCGAGGTAAATCCTAAGCAGGGTCAACCTGTCTTCGGAAGCGCTTGGCGTCGAGGTAAGCTTGTTTCCTTGCACCCGCGTGGGACAGGCTCGCTTGGGTGCTTCTCGTTGCTCAAGGTACGATGCATGAGGTGGTCCGAGGCTGGCAGCCGTACTTGCTTGGGGACTTGGACTGGAGTCGAGTCGAAGGACGTGCCACGGCGCGCGTTGCATCACAGACCAAGAGGTCTGGCTGGCTGGCTGGCTGGTGCTGGTGCTGGTGCTGGTGCTGCTGGCGCTGGTGCTGTTGTTGCGGGTGCTTGGTTCACTCCCACCATTTGGCTATCCCCACACCCCGAGCTGTCCTGGCGTCACCTTTTGCCCTCTTTCCCATCCGTCCAACTCTCGCCTGGTGATCGTGGCCGCCACGTCCAAACCCCAATTGACCAATTGAGCTCTTCTTGATGCCATTGAGCGGTCAAGGTCGACGGCCGACATGGACATGACCATAACTGGCTAAGAAGCCGCGTCCCAGCGACCGCGGGCCCCTAAGTCGAGTACTCCGTACCCAACGTCAGTGTCAGCGTCAACGTCAACGTCAACGTCAACGTCAACAACATGGTTCTGCCTTGTCTGGCTTTGTCGGGGTTGTCAACGACGGGCCCATCGTCATGGTTCCCTAGTGCTTTCTCGTTCGTTTCACTCGATCTCTTCTTCCCCATGCCTCTTCCACTTCTCTCTCTCTCTCTTTTTCCCCCTGGTCCCCTGATGGTCCCCTCTCCCCCCGGTCGAATCCCCCCCGATCCCGCCTGGACCAGGCCCAGCACCAGCAGCTCTTCTCCACCCGGGCCCCAACTTCTGGCCTTGTTTAGACCGAGTTGAACGCCTCGCTCCGGCTCACCGCCCTCTCGCGTCCACTCATTTCTCCTGGCTTCGACTGTGTACCTTTTCTTCTCTCCGACCGACCCCTAGGTTTCCACCACGACGCATTACCGACTACGGGGTTTTGCTTTGGCTTGGGCGTTTGCGCGACTACTCACCACCCCCCCCTTCCCCCCCTCCCCTACCGACTCGTCTCTCGTTGGCTGTGGACGCTGGGCGCTCGATTCCAGAAGCCATTTCCCGCCCAACATCGACCCGTCGTCCTAGCTCTAGCCACAGCTGCAACGACAGCTCCAAAGCTCCGGGTTCCAGCTTCGACAACAGCTCCGTTTCACGACCAACCGCCTTAGGCTTTCGATTTGCAGCTTCTCTAGCTAGGCCCTCTGTCTTGGCCTGACGCTCGTTCATCCTTGGCTCATTCGCTCGTTTGCTCGCCTATCCGCTCGTTCGCCCAGTCAACAAACATACATCATCAAGCTCATCTCAGGCATCAATGTCGATTGCTTCGCTGCCGCAATCCTCGCGCCTTTGAACCGCTACAACTTGTTTTGGGCACATTGGCCTTGCATTCATTGATACCTTTTCAATTGGCCTTTGACACGTTTGCCCGAGTCTGTTCCGTCACCTCAAAACGCCGTCTGCGTCCTTGCCCGCGTCCCGTCGCCATGCCCTCAGCTCCGTCATACCTTTCGCCCTTTCCCTAGTATCACTCCTCCTGGTTTGACTTGCTCAAGCCATACTCGACCTTCCCCCTGCCCCTTTGCCTCGTCGTGTCTAGGCCTTCATTGCGACAATCCGGGTGGACTTGCTCGGAAATTGGCTCAGTAGGTCTGCCATTTCTTCTATCACGACTGCCTCACCAATCCCTTAGCCCACCCGGCACAACGGAAGCGACAAGTCTTTTGTTTTGCGTGGAGCACATATCCGTCCGATTTCCTGCACATTCCCCTGCTCCTTTGTCTCTGCTGTGCCATCTACACTTCGTACAAACCTCATCATTGCCCCATACTCCATACCTTCCCATCCAGTGCCCAATCACAGGTCGCCAGCTGTCGCTCCTTGCAGCACGCTTTGCATGTTCGGCAATCTTCTTGTCTCTCCTTTACTCCCCTTACCCCCATCGCGCCTGCTTCAGCTTGCTCCTGCATCATTTCCCATGCAAGGCTAGACTGGAGCCGGCTGTCGCGCCTAGCCTGAATCTCACCACGGATCTTGCCAATTGCCATGAACCTCGTCTCTCACTCACACCGGGAGTCCCGTAAACCGAGCACCTCTCAGTACTGACCTCCTTCCAGGCTTCTTTGCAGCACTTGGGACTCTTACTTTAATCGAAGTCCGAGACAGCTTTCGCTTGCGTCCGAGGCTGGATGGCTTCGTCCGAAGTCGACCAGAAATTCCTCGGCAGGCTGGCCAAGGCTGTCGAAAATGACAACCCTCTGCTGTCTTCCATGCTCTTCAAGATATTAGGATTGTCCATCGAGCTGGCGCAGTTGTTGGTGGCCGCCAAGAAGCAACGCCGCCCCGAACAGAAGGCTACGCGGGAATTCCTCAAGCGCGTACTGCACATCCTATGGCTGTCTCGCGAGGGACTCGTAATGCTTGTGCAGTACGTCATACCAATGGTCGGCAACTACGTTGAGCTCAAGGTCCTCGCGTACAAGCTCCAGGCTAGCTTCTACCACATCTTTGTCCTGTTTCACAACCAGCCGCCTGTCTCCGACATGGGTACATGGACGCCCGAAGCCATTGCCGCCGCCATGACGCCTCCTCCGAAAGCAGACAAGGGAAAAAGGCTCGCCGTCGACCACGACTCATCGTCGCTCGCGTCCTCCATCCAGCCGACTCATGCACTCGAGGGAGGACCTGTAGGGCCTCCGCCGGGTTTCGAGATTCAAGCCGGTCTGCTACCACCATCGTTTCTGCTCCCAGCCGAGGACTACCTCCCTCGGGCACACAATTACTTTAAAGAAGCCCTGGCCTTGGCAGACGGGCTGCTCTGGGGATCGCATTCTCTACGGCTGTCCGTCAAGACGGAGTATGCCGCCTTCCTTTACGAATGCATGCACGATGGAGACGGAAGCCGCCGGCTGGCCAAGGAGACCATAGCCGAAGTATACGATGCTACCGAGGGCATGGATGACGACATGTTCAACGACGCGTGCGAGCTGGTCACGGTGCTCGGCAAGATGATGAAGCGAGGGCTGGGGTCCAGCGCCAAAGGTCAAGGCTCAAGTCCTGCTCTCGGGATCAGCAAGGCGACCCCTCCACCAGGCATGGAAAACCCAATATGATGGACGGCCCACTACCGTCGTTGACAGAGCAGATCGCCCAGCTAGCGTGTGGGCCGAAGAGTCGACGGCTGCCCCCACCCGCGCGCCGGCTTGTTTTTTCTTCGGGATTATGCACCGCCAAAATATTGGGCTCTGTTGGACACCCCACGGACCGTTTGCCACGCTGATCCAGGCCCAGCTAGGCCCCTCGGGCTACAATTGTTTCCTCTTTCCGATGTCCGACTACGCGGCGCACCAGTTGCAGTGGAGACGAGGGCTGCTACCGACGGCTCGTATTCCGGATACCCTGATGGGGTACGTCGCCTTCTTATCTGGACTTGTTGTTTGATACCCAAGCGCGCTGTCTTTGCGTTTTTGAATGCTGTTCAGTCTGCGAGGGTCTTGTCTTGTGTCTATTTATTATTATTATTATTTCTTCCCTTTTCTTTTTCCTTTCCCCCCTGGGTTGAGCCAGGTCGAGTCGACATCATATTCTTACTGGTGCTTTTCAAGCATGAAATCTGCGAGTCATATCCTCGCAGTCGGCGTTTTCCGGTGTGCTGGAGAAAAGACCACACAGGTTGGGCGAGGCATTTGTGTTTAACGCGACGTAGACGTACTGGTGTAATGTCTGAGTTGGTCTTTTCAGATATGTACGAGTAGCGAGCGCGGTGGTCGCCATTTTGTCTAAGACTTTGTTGGCTATGACGATTTCTTTACTTTTTGGACGGTTGTTGGCATGTAGAATAACAAGCTCACCATCAGCAGCAACAGCGTCTTGTATATCCGAGGTTGTCAAATTGAAAACTCCCCATGAATTGCCCCATTACCATATCCGCCCGGGTGTATACTTGGAGTTACATGCTCTTTCCTTGACGCACATAAAACGTTGATGAGAGCACCATTGATGCTGAAGTAGCACAAACGCCTATATTCATTGTCTTTGGCCGCCGAA